>CAUYLG010011953.1:0-65846 GCA_963573385.1 Cacajao melanocephalus
TGAGATACCATCCCATGCCAGTTAGAATGGCAATCATTAAAAAATCTGGAGAAAACAGATGCTGGAGAGGATATGCAGAAATAGGAACACTTTTACACTGTTGATGGGAGTGTAAACTAGTTCAACCATTGTGGAAGACAGTGTGGCGATTCCTCAAGGACCTAGAAATAGAAATTCCATTTGACCCAGCAATCCCATTACTGGGTATATATCCAAAGGATTATACATCGTTCTATTATAAGGACACATGCACACACATATGTTCACTGCAGCACTGTTCACAATAGCAAAGACTTGGAACCAACCCAAATGCCCATCAATGATAGACTGGACAGGGAAAATGTGGCACATATACACCATGGAATACTGTGCAGCCATAAAAAAACGATGAGTTCATGTCCTTTGTAGGGACATGGATGAACCTGGAAACCATCATTCTCAGCAAACTGACACAAGAACAGAAAATCAAACACTGCATGTTCTCACTCACAGGTGGGTGTTGAACAGTGAGAATACATGGACACAGGGAAGGGAGCATCACACTGAGGTCTGTGGTGGGGGAACTAGGGGAGGGACAGTGGAGGGTAGGGAGTTGGGGAGAGATAACATGGGGAGAAAATGCCAGATATAGGTGATGGGGATGGAGGCAGCAAACCACATTGCTATGTATGTACCTATGCAACAATCCTGCATGTTCTTTACATGTACCCAGAAAGACTCATGCTCTCCAATTCACTTTAGATTTTTTGGTCTTCCTCTTTGTGAGGGGTTTAGGGTGAACACCCTCTAGGCAACTAACTGTTCTTAGAAAATTTAGCTGATACTCTACACCCATTGTAGAATGGCTCAAATATTGGCTTGAAGCCTTGGGCCTTTGTGCACATTAATTGGGAATCCAAGTCTCAGTACTGACAGTTTCGTATAATTCTAGAAAAGATCCAGCAGTTCTGCAGTGAAAATACTCCTACATACAATCAAGAATATGTAACCATTTTCAGAATTTATTACCAACAGTTTGTTCTTTTTCCATCTGGACAGATTTGAGAGTCTGCCTAGGTCTAGGCCATCTGAAGACCACAGCCACCTCTACTCTGGGAGGGGGCTGAGGTACCCCACCCTGGTTTTGCCCATGTTGGGGCCTGGTAACCATCACTTGGAGGTGGGGCTGTTATCTCTTAGAGGACCCCAGAACCAAGGATCTTTGCCTTTCAGCCCATTTTTCCTGAAAGTTGACTCCAGCATGCCAACTATGCTGCCTTTTTTTTCTTCTTGAGACAGAGCCTCCCTCTGTCGCCAGGCGCCAGGCTGCAGGGCAGTGGCACCATCTCAGCTCACCGCAACCTCTGCCTTCCAGGTTCAAGCCATTCTCCTGCTTCAGCCTCCAGAGTAGCTGGGACGACAGGCACACGCCACCACGCCCAGCTACTTTTTGTATTTTTAGTAGGGACGGGGTTTCACCATGTTGGCCAGGATGGTCTCGATCTCTCGACCTCGTGCTCCACCCACCTCGGCCTCCCAAAGTGCTGGGATGACCGGCGTGAGCCCCCGCACCCGGCCAACTATGCTGTATTGAAATGAGTGTTCTTGTGATAAGGACTGTTTTTGAGACTTAGTAGCAAAATTCACTGACCATAAACCGTTGACTACAACAGCAGTAACACCTCAGAAATAGGTCACAACAGGTCAGGAAGGCTGTGTCTTTCAAGTGCGTTGAGTTTAACCATCTCATACTTGCTATGTAATCAAAACTACAGAAGAGGTGCTCTTTCCCCAATGTCTGAATACTAATGGGAGGAGATGTGGCCCTGCCTCAAAAGATTCTTATATTGGACATCTTTTATTTCGCCTGCCCAGGCTCCTTTACCCCATTTTCGGATCATATATGTATCACTCTCTGCTCCAGGGGTCTCCCTGGTGACTTTCCTCTCTTTCTTCCACACTATGACATGAGGACTCTAGGGATACATTTCCTACCACAGTCTTTCTTTATGAATGGCTAGCCATGATCCATTTGAATTACCAGTTGTTGCATCTTTATCTTTCTTAATTTCTTGATATTCACGTTTTCTCATAGGACACAACAAAGAAAGCTTCCTGGCCATACAGCATGCTATGGATAAAGCCATCATGTGGCACCATGCTCACAATGTGATGACCAACACGTTTGAGAGCCTCAAAGTACTTCTGAAGAGATTCCCATATGGACCCCATATCTACGACAGATTCTTCCTAGTCCTTCAGAATGACTTTTCTCTGTTCCTCATGCTCAGCTTCATCTGTATTGAGTTCATCATCATCAATTCCATTGTACTGGAGAAAAAGAAAAGACTGAAGGTAACTCCAGCTACTTCAGGTGTATGCCTCTCCTGGGACAGGGGTGTGGGAAAGCTGCTAATGAAAAATGACCAGAATCGGAATGAGGCCAAAGCACGTAGGAGGTTGCTTAGGTGTCTGAGCAAATTCCAAGGTGAGTTGGAACTTGGAAGGTCATTCACAATTTTAACCTGCTTGCAATCTAGGTGATGCCATCTCTATCATTACATGAATCCTTGCCTTTAGTCTGAGAATGTCCAGCATGGTCATTCCTGGTTGGCCAGCACACTGCCTCCCACTAGGTAGGTGTTTGAAAAATGTTTGTGGAATGACTGATGATAAGAGATCTACCCTTCACCATTCACTGCCCTGCTTAATGCCCTGAAGGCTGACCTGCACAGTTTCCAGCACACGCTCCCACAGGGAATCTGCTGGGGCCTCAGAGGGAAGAAGTAGGAGGATGAGGTCCTTGTGTTGACCCCAGGCCAACAGGGAGAGATCATTTTGGGTTCAGCTTGTTCCTTAACTGAAGGTCCCTGTTCTCTCAAGATGTCTTGCTCTACAAGACTCTCCCATTCTGGATTCTAGTAACCTCTTTCTTCTCATCCGCTTGGGCCCAGAGAGGGTGTTAATGCTTTTGCTGCTAGCCCTAGGTTTCTGCACCATTCCATAGGGTTTTCTGTCCCTGTGCATACCCGTGCCTGTTAAAAACAAACCCTCTTTGAATTACTCTAATTTGAATATAACAGTTGTTTTCTTTAGGGATCTTGAATGATACACAATTCTATGAGAAAAGTAGTACCGTTATTTAGTAGAGGAAGTAACTTGAGACATAGAGAAGTTAAAAATTTCAAGATAATTTTATATGGAACAGTACCATGTAGCTATAACTACAGTTTTCATTTCCAGATAAAGAGTAAAAGTAAAACAACTTTCCAGTAATTAATTAAACTTTAGTTTCTCTGAGTGGAATCTTAGATGAAATATACCAGAGAGGAATGTGTTCCATTTCCTCTTGGTGCAGAGTCAGGAAAAGATGGTCTGTAGGGGAGTTCTAGGAAAGCATTTAGCCCTGTATGCTAGTAGGATTGATGTGGTTGTCTCCTCTATTCTATTCACGTGGTGCCCTGAGACACAACCCAAACTTTCAACTCTTCCTCAGCAAGAACCAGGGAGTAGGCAAGTTGTATTCCAGGAGGAGTCATTAATATGGGAAATATTCCAAAAGGGAGAATGCACTGACAGCGTTTGGCCCTGGGACCAAGGTGGGATATGGGTAGTAGGGTACTAATATCGTTTCCTTCTTTGAACACTGAATACAACTAATAGAACTCTTTCTTCCTAAACTTCCTCATGTTGATTTAGTATGATTATGTAGATGGGTTAAGGAGAATTAAAACAGATTGTCTTTAATTTAGGAACTACCACTATCAACTCCATTTCTCCTATTCCACTCTCCCTCTCAGCATAAGCCCTTTGCTTTGGTTGACGGTGTTCCTTTTCTATTCCCCAAAAAGGTACTAGACATTCTGCTCCTCCTATAGGCAAGCCTCTCTTCTTTGCAGTTCACTTCTTTCAAGAAGTCCTTCTAAATTTCATCAGTCTTTCATCCCATCTTCCTATAGCATGTTGTTTCTACCTCTTAACTGATCTCCATGTAATCAGTCGTCCAAATTAACTGACATTCCATCCCCTCTGTAAAACTTTCAGATTGAATCTTCCAACATGCTGCAGCTGGTAGGCTTCTCTCTAGTGAATTTGGGTTTATCTCCTTTTACCTGCTGAGTTGTATGCTTATCAAGGTTTGTTCCTAAATCTCTTTATACCTGTACTCATTCTTATATTTTGCAATTTAATTAAATATTATGTAAATAGATGAAGTGGACTGGAGTTACCTTTGAAAATTTAGTTGAATGCTTTGGAAAAATTCAGTAAGGCAGATCTCTTAAAAAATGCTAATAAATTTTGCGTGAGGCCAGGCACAGTGGCTCATACCTGTAGTTGTAGCTACTTGGGAGGCTGAGGTGGGAGGATTGCTTGAGTTCAAGGGTACAGTGAACCATGATCATAACATTGCACTCCAGCATGGACAATAGAGTGAGACTGTATCTCTAAAAAATAAAAATGAAAAAATGAAAAATAAATTTCTTGTGTGTGAAACTTCTGTAAAATACGAGAAAAAAATATAAAAACCTGGGCAGAGTCTGTACTAGAATGCTTCACACCTGTATTCATGTCCTCAGTCCACTTTCAAGGCTGTGATCATGAAGTATGCTTTATGGGTGGAGGCCACATTGCTCCAACGAGCAGGCCCATGCTTCAGGAGAAGAGTTTGTGTGCTGACATCAGAGTGCCAGCACACATTGCATATTTATATGCTAAAAGTAAAAATAAAAATGTAAGATATATATATAGCATTTTTGTGGTTCCCTGCTTACTCAACTTGTTTTTGATTAGCCAACTAACTACTAGTTCCAATTTTAAAAGGTAAAAAGTCTTCTTCTGTAACTGTAGTGTGCCTTATACACTGTTATTATCATACATGTATCTTCAGTACTAGATTGTGAATTTTCAGAAGGCAATACTTTGCCTTTTATATCTTAATTTTTCCTGCACAGTACCTAGCACAGTGCTTTGCATTTATTCACTTACCAAATATTGATCAACTGACTTATATTTCTGAGGCACATGCATTAGAGATAAACGTATAAATGACACACCCCTTTCAGGTGATTTACAGCAATAAAATCAAGTGTTACAAAAGAACCCCAAATGCTAAGGTATTGGAGTGTGTAGATGTTATGGCCATGTGGAGAATGGGCAAAGCTGACCAGAGAAAGTTTCACAGACCAGATAGCTCTTGAACTAGGCTTTGAAAATCAAGTAGGATTTTGCTATGTAAAGAGAAGATGAGAGAAAAAAGAGAACAACATATGTAAGAAAAAAAATTTTAAGACATAGAAGCCATAGTGCATTCAGTGAGTTGCAAAATGTTTTATGTAACCAGGGCATAAGATGCCAGGGCGTTTAGACTTTCTTTTCAGAGCCATAGGAGCCAGTCACTTATACTAGGCATTCAATACATGAATGAACTATCGTTAAACTTACTATTGTAAAAGAATAATTTTAATTCAAGGACGATCTCTACTATATGTAAACCAGATAAATGCTATTCATTGGTTTGTACTTTTCTTTCAAACTCAGTCTTCACCACTCCTACTGGCCACACACGCAACTCTTCATTTCAGTCTGTGTTGAGGTTTCAGTAATGGACTGCTGAACCAGGCTACCTAGAACTGAGTGTTGAACTGTGTAATACCTACTTCTTTTACTTTCTCTAGGAGTACATGTGCATAATGGGACTGGAAAGCTGGTTACACTGGTTTGCTTGGTTCATCACATTCTTCATTTCTGTCTTCATTGCAGTTTCTTTCATGACCATTCTCTTCTGCACAGAGGTACATGTCTCTTGTCCTTCAAGATATGCTTAGCTATGAATATGTGGGAAAGAAATTTGGTGTTTTGTGGGTGGTAGTGCTGGAATTCAATATATGATGGAAACACCATTATTTTTATTTATTTATTTTTTTTGAGACAAAGTCTCAGAAGTCTCACCCTGTCACCCGGGCTGGAATGCAATGGCACAATCTTGGCTCACTGCAACCTCCCAGGTTTAAGCGATTCTCCTGTCTCAGCCTCCCAAGTAGCTAGGATTACAGGCATGCACCACCACGCCCAGCTAATTTTTGTATTTTTAGTAGAGACGGAGTTTCACCATGTTGGCCAGGCTGGTCTTGAGCTCCTGACCTCAAGAGATCCACCCACTTTGGCCCCCCAAGTTGCTGAGATTACAGGCGTGAGCCACTGTGCCCAGCCGGACACACCATTCTTGATGACCACATGGAAAACGTCAGGTTGTATGTGGTGGTATTCTCTGAAACTTGGGGAATTTAAGCATTTAGGATCTTTAAGATCAGGGAGAGCTTTGTCCTCCTTTCAGTTCCCTCACCTTCAAGTACTGGAGATGGGTGTGATTAATTTCGTTAATAGACTGGAATGCCAAAAATGTATCTTATAAACTTTAAAACATAAATTTTATACTCTACAAATAATTGAAAATAGTTATTATAAAAGATAACATTCTTTAATGTCTGTGATATCTTGTAATATTTTTCTTTTATGTTATCAATGAAATTTGGTGTTAAATTTGCCAACTTGCATTTAGTGACTAAATTAAAAACCATTATTTGGATATATGAATATTTATCTTCTAAATTATCAAAACTGGGGCAGGTTGAACAGAAGACAAAGAAACCCACATTAGTCAGCAAAATATATAAAACAAATGAAATGACCGGAAACATTAAAAAAGAAGATTTAAGATATTAAAAGGAATAGCAGAATTTTCTGTAATAGCGATCATAACAAATGAGATAAACTCACTTATTAAAAGAAAAAACTTGTCAGGCCATGGTTGCTTTTTAAAAAAAGGATAAAAGTTCACATTGGATAAAAAATTAAATCCAAACTTACGCTTTCCAGAAAAGGATACATGTACAGAACATAATTTGTAAATGGTAATGGGTGTGGGAGCAAAGGTCCTGCATTTAAAAACTATATATATATGTGTTTAAGATCATCTCAAATTTTAAAAACAGTTTCTACATTGTTTTAATTGAAGATTTGCTTTCTTCTTATTTAGTTCATGTAAAAATTATCTATATGATTGTTTTATAGGTGAAAAATGTGGCAGTGTTCAAGAACAGTGACGCTAGTCTGATATTTGTTTTTCTAATGTGTTTTGCCATTGCCACAATTTTTTTGCATTCATGATCAGCGCATTCTTCCAAAGAGGTGAGTCCTGATACAATTTTCTGTCAAGGGGTGTTTATGACTACTTCTTCCAGTAGCATTGCTATTTCCGTTATCTATGGCCTTCATTATTATTTCTTGAGAGCTGTGTTTTCACTGTTATGGTAATTTTAGCAATGGAAGACTTCCATTCTCCATTAAAGGCTTGTTGAAACATCTCAATATATGTATGTTTTTATGTTTCATTTGGCTCCTTAATATAATTTCAAATGGAGGCAGTTAATCTCAAATTGGAAGGGAATGGAGGGGTAAGACATCCAGGGCAGATAACTTCTGAGGTCTTGATTATGAAGTTGGAGCACAACAGAAAAATGGTTTCTAAGATACCACAGTAAGAGAGGAGTTCCTGGAATTTTTTTTTTTTTTTTTTTTTTTTTTTTTGAGATGGAGTCTCACACTGTCACCCAGGCTGTAATACAGTGGCTCGATCTTGGCTCACTGCAATTTCCACCTCCTGGGTTCAAGCAGTTCTCCTGCCTCAGCCTCCCAAGTAGCTGGGACTACAGGTGTACGCCACCATGCCCAGCTAATTTTTTTTGTATTTTTAGTAGAGACGGGGTTTTACCATGTTGGCCAGGATGGTCTCGATCTCCTGACCTTGTGATCCACCTGCCTTGGCCTCCCAAAGTGCTGGGATTATAGGCGTGAGCCACCACGCCTGAGCAAAAAAATTTTTTTTTGTCAGGAGAGGGTGTTACCTCTAAAACTATTGGTAGAATCGATAAATTACAAAGGACAAAAATAACAGGGAGTAGAGTCAAAGTAACAGTGCAGGAGAATGAATTTGTGGGTCAACATGGAAAGGTATAGATGGAAACATTAATGAAGGACAGGCCCAGCCGTTGGTGACATAAAAAAGGGTGTTCAAGAGAACTGTGACAAAAATCAAAGTGTGGTATAAATGAAACCAAACAGCTTATTATTTACATTTATGCATTTTTTGCATCAAATCACATGTTCCATTATGTGGACCCTGACAAACTGTGACTCTACCAAGATAAGGATGGATTCTTAGAGAGGTCGGATGGGCCTGAACACTATCTCCTGATTGAAACTCTGTATCTAATTTCCCACATTTGCTTCCATAGCTTTAGGGTAAGCATGGCAGGGGTGATGGTCAAGTAAGAAAGCTGTGTGGGGAGCTTGGAGCATAAATCTCAAAAGATGTCCACAACCTAAGGCTTAAGGTGCTAAAAGCTGAAACCTAAAAAAATTAAACTTGTATCAAGAGGAGGGGAGGGGAGGGGAGGAGAGGGGGAGGAGGTTAGACGCAGTGGCTCACACCTGTAATCCCAACACTTTGGAAGGCCGAGGCAGGTGGATCACTTGAGATCAGGAGTTTGAGAGCAGCCTGACCAACATGGTGAAACCCCATCTCTACTAAAAATACAAAAATTAGCCAGATGTGGTGGTACATGCCTGGAATCCCAGCTACTTAGGAGGCTGAGGCAGGAGAATCGCTTGAACCCCAGAGGCAGAGGTTGCAGTGAGCCAAGAAGGTGCCATTGCACTCTAGCCTGAGCACAGAGCGAGACTAAAACAACAACAACCAAGAAACAACAACAAAAACTCTTATCAAGTACAAGAAGTACAAGAAATAATCAGAGGGCTAGAAATAAAAGACAAAGACCAATGAGGTTAGAAGCACCAATCAGGACCAGACGGGAAACAAATAGAAAGGAAGACTGCCAAGTATTGGGGCGTATATACTATACAACCCAACAATGTCATCAATTGATTCTTAATAAAGGGGCCAAGGCAATTCAATGTGGAATGAACAGTCTTTTCAACAACTGGTACTAGAATAAGTGAATATTCACATTCAAAAGAATGAACATGACCAGGTGCAATGGCTCATGCCTATAATCCCAACACTTTGGGAGGCTGAAGCAGGAGGATTGCTTGAGCCCAAGAGTTCAAGACCAGGCTGGCCAACATTGGAAAACCCCATCTCTACTAGAAATACAAAAATTAGCCAGGCGTGGTGGCGTGTGCCTCTAATCCCAGCTACTCAGAAGGCTAAGGCAAGAGAATCACTTGAACCCGGGAGGCGGAGGTTGCAGTTAGCCGAGATGGCGCCCCTGCACTCCAGCCTGGGTGGCAAGAGTGAAACTCCGTCTCAAAAAAGAAAGAAAGAAAGAAAAATTAGCCAGGCATGGTGGCCTATGCCTGTTGTCCCAGCTACTCTGGAGGTCATGGTGAGAAAATCAATTGAGCTCAGGAGGTCAAGGCTACAGTGAGCCATGGTCCTGCCACTGCACCCCAGCCTGGGCAACAGAATGAGACCTTATCTCAAAAAAACAAAACAAACAAAAAACAAAAAACACCTATATCACATCATAGACAAAAATTAACTCAAAATTGTTTATAAACCTAAATGTAAGAGCTAAAACTATAAAACTCTTGAAATAAAATGCAGAGAAAAATCTTTGTGATCTTGAGTTAAACAACACTTTCTTATATAGGATACCAAAAGCAAGCTGATAAAAGAGAAAGTTGTTAAGTTGACTTCATCAGAGTTAAAAACTTTTTTGCTTCAAATGTACTATCAAGAAAGTAAAAAGACAAATTGGAATGTTCCTAACACAAATAAATGATAAATTCTTGAGGTGATAGATATCCCAATTACCCTGATTTGATCATTACACATTGTGTGCTTCTATCAGAATTTCACATGTACCCCATAAACATGTACAACTATTATGTATCTGCAAAAATTAAAATTCAGGGGACCAAATTTAGAAATATTTAGTTTTCCAAAAGGAATATGTGTGTGTGTGTGTAGTATGTATGTGTATATATACATGTGTGTATATATATGCATATTTCTTTTTTTTTTTTGAGAAAGAGTCTTACTGTTGCCCAGGCTGGAGTGCAGTGGCACGATCTCGGCTCATGGTATCCTCCGCCGCCTGGGTTTAAGCAACTCCCCTGCCTCAGCCTCCTGAGTAGCTGGGACTACAGGTGGGCACCACCAAGCCTGGCTAATTTTTTTGTATTTTAGTAGAGACGGGGTTTTACCGTGTTGGCCAGAATGGTCTTGATGCCTTGACCTCATGATCTGCCCGCCTCAGCCTCCCAAAGTGCTGGGATTACAGGCGTGAGCCACCATGCCTGGCCACCAAAAGGAATGTATTTTTAAAATGTGCTAAAGTTTCAGTTTGTTTTCAAAAATTGTGAGGTTCTCCATGGAATATTGCATTTTAGGACCAATCATTGTTCTTTATTTAAAAAAAAAGTCTTTAAAAAAAAAACAAAACCCTGAGACTTTGAGAAAACATTTCAGATGCTATATGTCATAAGAAACTTGTATCTGGAATAAATAAAATAACTCAAAAATAAAAACATGAATATTCCTGACTCATTCTATAAGGCCAGTATTACCTTGATAAAAAAAAAAAACCTGGAGGGCCGGGCATGGTGGCTCATGCCTGTAATCCCAGCACTTTGGGAGGCCAAGGCAGGCGGATCATGACGTCAGGACATCAAGACCATCCTGGCTAACACGACGAAACCCCATCTCTACTAAAAATACAAAAAATTAGCCAGGCTTGGTGGCAGACACCTGTAGTCCCAGCTACTTGGAAGACTGCGGCAGGAGAATCACTTGAACCTGGGAGGCGGAGGTTGCAATGAGCCGAGATCGTGTCATTGCACTCCAGCCTGGGCGACAGAGTGAGACTTCATCTCAAAACAAACAAACAAACAAAAAACAAACTGGAAAAGACATCCCAATAAAACTACAGACCAATATCCACATGAATATAGATGGGAAGAGCCTCACTACTAGCAAACCAAATCAAACAGCATATTAAAAGGATTATATACCATGCCAAGTGGGATTTATCTTACGAATGCAAGAGTGATTTAACTCATGAAAATCAAAAGGCATAATATAGCATTTAGTAGAATGAAGGAAAAAATAAACATATGATCATCTCAATTGATTGAAAAAACATTTTAGAAAATCTAATACCTTCTCATGATAAAAACAAATCAGGATATAAAGGAACTTCATCAATCTGATAAAAGGGCATTTATGAAAACCCCACAGTTAGTATTATATTCAATGCTGAAATATTAAAAGCCTTCCCCCCATGATCAGTTATAAGAGTGCCTATTTTCACCACTTCAACAGTATACTGGAAGTTCTAGCCAGAGAAATTAGGAAATAAAAGGAAATCAGTTGCATCCAATTGGAGAGGAAGAAGTAAAACTGTCTCTATTCGAAGATGATATGATCTTATATAGAGAAATCCTAAAGAATCTACACACAAAAAAGCTACCAGATAAATAAATGAAATCGGCCAATTTTCAAGATACACGATCAACATATAAAAGTCAGTTGTGGCCAGGTGCGGTGGCTCATGCCTGTAATCTCAGCACTTTGGGAGGCTGAGGTAGGTGGATCACGAGGTCAGGAGATTGAGACCATCCTGGCCAACGTGGTGAAACCCCATCTCTAAAAATACAAGAAATTTCCCAGATGTGGTGTTGCGTGCCTGTCATCCCAGCTACTTGGGAGGATGAGGTAGGGGAATCGCTTGAACCCAGGAGGCAGAGATTGCAGTGAGTGGAGATTGTGCCACTGCACTTCATCCTGACTACAGAATGAGACTCAGTCTCAAAAGAAAACAAAAAGCAAACATTAGCTGGGCGTGGTGGCGTGCGCCTATAGTCCCAGCTACTCAGGAGGCTGAGGCAGGAGAATCACTTGAACCTGGGAGGCAGAGGTTGCAGTGAGCCGAGATCATGCCACTGCACTCCAGCCTGGTGACAGAGCAAGACTCCATTTAAAAAAACAAAAAGTCAGTTGTGGGGGGGGTGGGAATAAAAAAAAAATCAGTTGTATTTCTATACACCAGCATTGAACATTCTGAACAGGAAATTAAGAAAACAATTCCACTTAGAATAGCATCCAAAATAAGATACCTAGGAATAAATTTAATGAAAGAAATAGAAGACTTTTACGTTGAAAACTGCAAAATAGTGCTGAAAGACATAAAAAACTTAAATTAATTGAAAACCATGCCATTCTCATGGAGTGGACGCCTTAATACTCTTAAGATGACAATATTCCCCCAATTGATACAGATTCATTGCAATCTCTATTAAAATTCGACATGCCCTTTATTTTTTCCAGAAATGCACAAGTCAATCCTAAAATTCATATGGAATTGCAAGGGGCCACAAAAACCAAAACAATATTTTAAAAGAAGAACAAAGTTGGAAGACTCACATTCTCTGATTTCAAACTTACTATAAAGCTACAGGGATCAAAACAGAATTTTTTTTTTTAATGTTTTTTTTTTCCTTTCAAGATAGAGTCTCACTGTCACCCAGTCTCTAGTGTAATGGCGCGATCTCTGCTCACTGCAACCTCTGCCTCCTGGGTTCAAGCGATTTTTGTGCCTCAGCCTCCCAAGTAGCTGGGATTATAAGCGTGTGCCACTACACCTGGCTAATTTTTGTATTTTTGTTAGAGACAGGTTTTCACCATGTTAGACAGGCTGGTTTTGAACTCCTGGACTCAAATGATTCGGCTCCCTCGGCCTCCCAAAGTGCTGGGATTACAGGCATGAGCCACCGCACCTGGCTGAAACAGAATGGTTTTGACATAAGGATATACATATAGACCAATGGAATAGAATTAAGAGTCCGGAAATAAACCTATACATCTATGGCCAATTGATTTTTGGTTTTCTTTTCGAGACAAGATCTCCATCTCTCCTTCAGGCTAAAGTGTAGCAGTATGATAACAGCCCACTGTAGCCTCTACTTCCTAGGCTCAAGCAATCCTCCCACCTTAGCCTCCTCACTAGCTAGGACCACAGGTGCATGCCACCATGCCTGACTGATTTTTTATTTTTTATCTTTTTCTTTTATTATTTATTTATTTAGAGACGGAGTTTTGCTCTTTCGCCCAGGCTGGAGTGAAGTGACGCGATCTCAGCTCACTGGAACCTTCGCCGCCTGGGTTCAAGTGATTCTCCTGCGTTAGCCTCCTGAGTAGCTAGGATTATAGGCGCCCGCCATCATGCCCAGCCAATTTTTGTATTTTTAGTAGAGACAGGTTTCGCCATGTTGGCCAGGCTGGTCCCGAACTCTTGACCTCGGGTAATCCACCTGCCTCGGCCTCCCAAAGTGCTAGAATTACTGGCATGAGCCACTACACCTGGCCTTTTAAATCTTTTTCTAGAGATGGGGTCTCCCTATGCTACCCAGGCTGGTCTCAAACTCCTCAGCTCAAGCTCTCATCCCACCTTGACCTCCCAAAGTGCTGGGATTACACTTATGAGCCAGAATACAGGCATGTGCCACACCTAGCACAACTGACTTTTGACAAGGGTGCCACAAGCATTGTATGAGGGTAAAAATAGTCTCTTCAACAACTGGTGCTGGGAAACTTGGATAACCATTCATAAAAAAATGAAGTTGGGCCAGGCTCACTGGCTTCCACCTGTAATCCCAGTACTTTGGGAGGCTGAGGCAGGCGGATCACCTGAGGTCAGGAGTAAAAGACCAGCCTGGCCAATGTGATGAAACCCCATCTCTAGAAAAAATACAAAAAAAATGTAGCCAGGCATGGTGGCGGGCACCTGTAATCCCAGCTACTCAGGAGGCTGAGGCACGAGAATCGCTTGAACCCGGGAGGTGGAGGTTGCAGTGAGCTGAGATCACGTCACTGCACTCTAGCCTGGGCAACAGTGTGAGATTCTGACTCTAAAAAGAAAAAAAGCATGAAGTTGAACTTTTACCTCACTCCATGTAACTCAAAGTAAAGAAACAGGGGTAAACTTCATGACCTCATATTTGGCCATAAATTCTTAGATTTAACACTAAAAACAGGAGCAATAAAGGAAAAAAAATAGATAAATTGGACTTCATCAAAATTTAAAACTTTTGTGCATCAAAGGACATCATCAAGAAAGTGAAAGGACAACTTAGAGTGGGAAATCACATACCTGATAAGCGTTGGACATCCAGAATAGGAACAGCATTGTTACGAATCAACAATAAAAAGACAATCCAATTTAAAAATGGGCAAATTCAGCCAGATGTAGTGACTCATGCCTGTAAACCCAGCATTTTGGTAGCCTGAGGAAGGAGAATTGGTGGAGTCCAGGAGTTCAAGCCAGTCTGAGCAACGTAGTGAGACCTTGTCTCTACCAAAAAAAAAAAAAAAAAAAAAAGCTGCGTGTGGTGGTGTCTGCACATAGTCTTAGCCACTTAGGAGGCTGAGTGGGAAGATCACTTGAACTCAGGAGGTGGAGGCTGCAGTGAGCCATGATTGCACCACTGTATTCCAGCCTGAGTAACAGACACCCTGTCTCAAATACATACATACATATATACCCTGTCTCAAATACATACATAAGTACATACAACATACATACATATATACATACAAAAATAAAAAATTAGCCGGGTGTGGTGGCACACACCTTATAGTTCTAGCTACTTGGGAGGCTGAGACAGGAGGATTTCTTGAGCCTAGGAATTTGAGTCCAGCTTGAGCAACATGGTGAGACCCCATCTCTAAAAATAAAAATAAAAATAAAAATAAATTTTTTTTTAGTTCTTCATCAGCTAATGGGAGAACAAAATGTTTTAAAGGGCAAATGACTTGAATATACATTTCTCCAAAGAAGATTTAAAAATCCCCCTCACGACCACAAAAAAGGAAGAAAGATGATCTTTCTTTTTTGGAGTTAACCAAAAAAAGTGTTTTTTTGTTTTGGTAACCAAAGGAGTTGCCAGCATTGGTCACTATAGAAATGCCAATCAAAACCACACTGAAATACTATTTCACACCCACTAGGATGGTTTTAATTTAAAAAAAATAGAAAATATAAGATTTTCTTGCGGGATGTTGAATGTTTTGGAACTTGACATAGGTGATAGTTACACATATTGTGAATGTAATGAACGTCACTGAATTGTACACTTTAAAATTGTTAATTTTATGCTAGGTTAATTTTATCTTCGTTTTTTACAATGGAGTTTAAGACTGGCGCTGTGGCTCATGCCTGTAATCCCAGCACTTTGGGAGGCCGAGGCGGGCAGATCACCTGAGGTCAGGAGTTCAAGACCAGCCTGGCCAACAAGGTTTTCTGTTAAAAATACAAAAAATTAGCCAGGTGTGGTGGCTGGTGCCTATAATCCCAGCTACTTGGGAGGCTGAGGTATGAGAATAGCTTGAACTTGGGAGGTAGAGGTTGCAGTGAGCCAAGGCTGTGCCACTGGCCACACACACACAAGAAGGTAGGAAAAGTTGGGATCATAGGCATGTGCCACCATGCCCAGCTTTTTGTTTGTTTGTTTGTTTTTGGTAGAAACAAGTTCTCACTATGTTGCACAGGCTAGACTCAAACTCCTGGGCTCAAGCAGTCTTCCTGCCTTGGCCTCCAAAAGTGCTGGGGTTATAGGCATAAGTCACCACATCTAGCTGAACACGGGAAAATGAATGGAAAAAATATTTTTAAAGTACCAAAATGAGGCCCAGTGCAGTGGCTTACGCTTGTATTCCCAGCATTCTGGGAGACCAAGGCAAGAGGATTACTTGAGTCTAGGATTTCGAGACCAGCCTGGACAACATAGTGAGATCCCATCTCTGAAAAAAAAAAATTAGCCAGGCATAGTGGCATGTACCTGTCCTAGTTTCTCAGGAGGCTGAGGTAGGAGTGTCACTTGTGCCTGGGAGTTGGAGGCTGTTGTAGTAAGCTGTGATCATGCCACTGCACTCCAGCTTGTGCATCAGAGACCCTGTCTCAAAAAAAAAAAAAAAGACAGACAGAATGGTGGACTTAAACCAAATCATTTCAAAACAATGTTTAATATATATAGACTAAACACATTAGTTAAAAAGCAAAGGTTGTTCAATGAGATTAAAAAGGAAAGCCCAAGCCATACTATGGCAGAAACCCATCATAATACAGATATATATATATATACACACACACACGTATATATATATATATATATATATGTACATATACGTATATATATATATATATATATATATATGTACATATACGTATATATATCTCTGACAAAGGCCTGGTAGCCAGAATGTAGAAAAACTCCTAAAATTAAATAACAAAAAGCCAAACAAATCAATAAAAACTGTGCTAAAGATTTGAATCAACCCTTTTATTTATTTGTTTATTTATTTATTTTGAGACAGAGTTTCGCTCTGGTTGCCCAAGGTGGAGTGCAATGGTGTGATCTCAGCTCAATGCAACCTCTGCCTCCTGGGATCAAGTGATTCTCTTGCCTCAGCCTCCCGAGTAGCTGGGATTATAGGCGCTCACCACCATGCCTGGATACTTTTTGTATTGTTAGTATTTTTTTTGTACTAAAAAAAATTTTTTTTTGAGATGGAATCTTGCTCTGTTGCCCGGGCTGGAGTGCAGTGGTGCAATCTCGGCTCACTGCAACTTCTGCCTCCTGGGTTCAAGTGATTCTTCTGTCTCAGCATCCTGGGTAGCTGGAATTACAGGCGCATGCCACCACACCTGGCTAATTTTTGTATTTTTAGTAGAGACAGGATTTCACCATGTTGGCCAGGCTGGTCTCGAACTCCTGACCTCAAGTAATCCACCTGCCTCGGCCTTCCAAAGTGCTGAGATTACAGGCATGAGCCACCGTGCCCAGCCTATATGATGTTTTAAAACAGGCAAAACTAATCTATGGTCATAGAGCTCCAACAGTGTTTGCCGCATCATGTTAGGGGATGTACAGGAAAGGAACATGAGGTAATTTTCTGGGGTGCTGGAAAATATGTAATGATTGGACTTTGGGTTAATGAGTATATACATTTATAAAACTAATTGAATTATACACTTAATATCTGCGCATTTCACTGGAGGTAATTTTACCCTCTAAAGGGGCAGCGTATACAGAGAAGGAAGTATTTTGAACTTATATCACAAAGGTCTATATCTCTAATATATAAAGAGCTTCTAAAAATTGAGAAGGCTGGGCATGGTGGCTCATATTTGTAATCTTGGCACCTTGGGAGGCCAAGGCTGGAGGATCGTTTGAGCCTAGGAGTTCAAGACCAGCCTGGGTGACATAGGGAGATTCCATCTCTACAAATAATTTAAAAATTAGCCAGGTATGGTGTCACATGCCTGTGGGCCCAGCTACTCTGGAGGCTGAGATGGGAGAACTGCCTAAGCCCAAGGACTGCATAAATTGTTAAAGTTTAATTTATATTTTATCTGTATTTTCTTTTGTTGCCAATTTTTTTTTTTTTTTTTTTTTTGAGACAGAGTCTTGCTCTGTTCCTAGGCTGGAGTGTAGTGATGCAATCTCGGCTCACTGCAACCTCTGCCTCCCGGGTTCAAGCAATTCTCCTGCCTCAGCCTCCAGAGCAGCTGGGATTACAGACCCATGCCACAATTCTCCACTAATTTTTGTAGATATGGCGTTTCCCCCTGTTGACCAGGCTGGTCTTGAACTCCTGCCCTCAAGTAATCCTCCTGCTTCAGCCTCCCAAGGTGCTGGGATTACAGGTGTGAGCCACTGTGCCCAGCCTGTTGCCTGCACTTTTGTTGTCATACTTAACATATCATTGCCACTTCCAAGGTTATGATGATTTTCCTCTCTGTTTTCAACCTTCTAAGAGTTTTAGAATTTTAGCTCTCATGTTTAGATCCTTGTTCCATTTTGAGTTAGTTTTTATATGCAGTGTAAGGTAAGGGTTTAACTTCATTCTGTTGCATGTGGACTTCCAGTTTTTCCATCACCATTTGTTACAAAACTGCCCTTTTTTGGCCAGGCGTGGTGGCTCATGCCTGTAATCACAGCACTTTGGGAGGCCAAGGCAGGTGAGTTGCTTGAGCTTAGAAGTTCGAGATCAGCCTGGGCAACTTGGCAAGACCCCTGTCTCTACTAAAAATGCAAAATAATAGCCAGGCATGGTGGTGTGTGCCTGTTGTCCCAGTTTCTTGGGAGACTGAGGTGGGAGGATTGCTCGAGCCCAGGGTGCAGAGGCTGCGGTGACCCGAGATTGCATCATTGACAGGGGTCTTGCCATGTTGTCAACTCAGAATTCTACACCCAGTGAAAATATCTCAAAAATTATAGAGAAAGACTCTGTCAAATAAACAAAAACTGAGAGAATTAAGTGCTAGCAGACATGAGCTCTTCAGGCACAAAGAATCAGACCAGACAGAAACTTGGATCTACACAAACAAATTAAGAGCACTGAAAATGGAAAACGCGATTTATTTTTTCTAATTTTTTTTTTTTTTTGCTTTAAAGGAGAGCTGTCTAAAGCAAAAACAGTAGCAATGAATTGTGTTTATAGCTTATGTAAAAGTAAAATGTCTAACACTCATAGCATAAAGTTTGAGAGGTAAGAACTGGGAATGTATTGTTGCGAAGTCCTTACACTATACATGAAGGAGTATAATATTATTTTAAGATAGACTCTGACTAATTAAAGGTATATATTGTAAACCTTAAAGCAACACTAAATTTTTTTTTGAGATGGAGTCTCGCTCTGTCACCCAGGCTGGAGTGCAGTGGCGCTATCTCGGCTTACTGCAACCTCTACCTCCCGGGTTCAAGCAATTCTCCTGTCTTAGCCTCCTGAGTAGCTGGGACTACAGGCGTGCACCACCACATTCGTCTAATTTTTGTATTTTCAGTAGAGACGGGGTTTCACCATGTTGACCAGTCTGGTTTCGATCTCCTGACTTCATGATCCGCCCGCTCAGCCTCCCAAAGTGCCAGAATTACAGGCATGAGGCACTATGCCTGGCTTATACTAAATTTTTTTTAACTTTTAATAATAAGTCAATGGTGGTGATAAAATGAAATCCAAAAAATTCTCCATTAATGCAAGAAAAGCAGAAAAAGAAAAAAAAAGAAAGAACACTTCAGAACAAATAGAAAAAAAGCTGGCAAGATGATATATTTTAATCCAGACCATCAATAATCATACTAAATGTGAGTGATCTAAACATACCAATTAAGACAGGTTGAATTAAAAAGGCAAAACCCAACTATATGGTGCCTTGTAAACATCAGTAGGCTGGGTGCGGTGGCTCACGCCTGCAATTCCAGCACATTGGGAGGCTGAAGCAGGTGGATCACTTGAGGTCAGGAGTTCGAGACCAGCCTGGCCAACATGAGGAAGCCCCATCTCTACTACAAATACAAAATTTAGCCAGGCGTGGTGGCGCATGCCTGTAATCCCAGCCGAGACAGGAGAATTGCTTGAACCCAGGTGGCGGAGATTACAATAAGCTGAGATGGGACCACTGCACTTCCAGCCTGGGCAACAGAGCAAGACTCCATCTCAAAAAAAAACAACAACAAATAAAACCATCAATATAGGGATGGGGGTGCGCACATTTGGGGTTTGGGGTGATTTGGATAATAATTTTTCATAGGTATTTTATTTATAATTGTTAAACTGTACACTTTTCTATATGTATATTCACAATAAATAAAAAACTGACATTCAAGTGTCTACTGATGTGGGAAGGAACTTTGTCTGTTTCTTCTGTTTGAACACTGCATACTTTGTATTGGATAAGGAAGTACCTGACCTTTGTGAACATAAGCCTGCAGCTTTGGAATCCAGAGGTGTGCAAGATGCGTTTGTAATTCAAAGATAGAGTAAAAGGCAGAGTTCTCGGTGGGCACACAGACAGACACACATCAGAGAATTTCATCACTGGAAGAGCCTTGGGGGTCACCTGACCCTGCTCCTCACAGTGTGACCTGCAGACCAGCAGCATCAGCACTCCCACAGATCTTGTTAGAAATGCAAAATCCCAGGTCCACCCAAACAGACCTCATCAGACTCTGTGTGTTAACAAGATCCCCAGCAATTAGGAAACATGTTAAAAGTTTGAGGATGAGAAGCACGGGTACACGTGCTTCCTCGGTAAGGAACTATCTGTGCTGATCTTTGAAATAAGAATTAGCCAAGCAAAGAAGCTGGGGAGCAGTGGGAAAATGCTGCTGTAGCAGGTGCAGATGTGTGGAGATGTGTTTTGGATGGCCCAATTCTTACTTCTTGGTGCCAATGAAAGTACTACCAACTTTTGACAATAATAAAAATGTTTTATCTTCTAGGAGAAACTTCTCTAGCTTCTCCTTTTCCTGTGGCTAGCATTGGTCCCACAATGCCTCAGACACAAATAGTCCAGTCTTGTCATTGGCCTGTTTCATGACTAACTATAAATTTCTGGTAACTCTTCTCTGTTGTTTTGTTTTTTTGTTGTTGTTTATTTGTTTGTTTTTTTGATATTGGGTCTGTCTGTGTTCCCTGGGCTGGAATGCAGTGGCTATTGACAGGCATGATCAATGATTGCACACTATAGCCTTGACCTCCTGAGCTCAAGCTATCCTCCCACCTCAGCCTCCCGAGTAGACTATAAGCGTGTGCCACTATGCCTAGCTTCTTCTGTGTCTTTGACGTGATGAGTGATGTTCTTCCTTTATAATAGGCACAGGCATCCAATGGAGGAATATGGGCAGTGTACGTGGAGAGTTTAACTTCACTCAGGTGCTGCTGCTGCTGCTGCTGTACTCTTTCTTATACTGCTTAATAGCCTGGTATGTGGAGTCCATCTTCCCAGGGAAGTATGGTGCACCCAAGCCTTGGTACTTCTTTGCTCTGGTGAGTATTGATGCTGCTGTTTTGTAGGTTGACATTAGACTTTTTGTGTGTGTCATCAGTACTCCTACTCCTCTTGGTGATGTCCTGATTAAAATGTCAAACTCCAGGAAATCTCTAACCTGGATTCATCCCAAACCTATCAGCTGTGGTTACCAGTGGAGCGTAACTAATGGTATGTCTCAATGTCTCTGACTCTTGCCTTCCTGCTCATGCATTGGGCTGGGAGTAACCCCAACTGTCCCATGCAGAGTTCCCCCCAGGAGTGTCTGTGGATGTCTGACATGTGTCTACTCAAACATCAGGCCCCACATTCTCCCATGAGACCTAATTCCCAACATGCTAGAGTCCTCATGCTGCCTCTTTCCCCAATGAGCTGCACTGTTGGGATGGCCCTGAAGCTCTTTAAGACCTCTGTGACCATCAGTACACTGGCAGGGGACAGAGCATTTGTTAACAACCCCAGGAAGTTTTCAGAATCACTTATTTCCCATGATGACCAAGTTTTTCTTACAAAGCTGAGCTCCTCATGCCTGATTCAGTCCTCCTAAAGTAGCATCTGGTGGCCTTGCCCACGGGCTTGCCTGCTGATCCTGCCTCTGCACAAGTACTTATTAGGACCTCTACAAAGGCTGCCACGCTCGCCCTTCTTGGAGTGTGGGGAAATGAGTAGATTGTTAACTCCAGTATTTATCCAGGTCTCTGCCCACAAGGACTATGAGTGCTGACATGATGGCTTCCCTGGTACATCAGGAACCTGGATAGGAGGCATCTTTTGTAGCTCCATCCTCGGGACCATGGGTTGTAGGTTGAAATGCAGTTGATTAGTAATGAGTCCATGAACAAGTTGCTTAACTTCTCTGGGCATGGGGCTGGGGGTGGGGGGCGGTGTTTTAATATACCAAAATACCTTCCAGAAAGGGAAGTCACTTTGCTTAAATGATTAATGCATAAATTGATTTCCTCTCCAGCCCTCCTACTGGCATGGAAAGCCTGTACCTGTTACCCAATCACTGCTGGACATGAGGGGTCCTGTAAAAGCTCCAAACAGTGAGTTCATTCTGGAAGAGCCTACAGATTTGATCAAAGGAATTGAAATTCAGCATCTATACAAGGTATCAACTCACAAACCTCCTTCCAAGAACTTAAGAAATTACGCATATAAGCTTCTGTTTTATTCTAACAGGGATTACAGTGTACATTTTGTGACGGAATTTTAATTCCCTCTGTCATGCTGTCCTAAAAATTAGAAATATAACCTGAAATGTCCTGTTTTCTGTCATAAAGTTAAATGACTGGATGAAAGGCCTAGATGGCCTTTTTTTTTTCCATTTTTTTTAGAGGTAGAGTCTCACTATGTTGTCTAGGCTGGTCTTGAACTTTTGGGCTCAAGAGATCCTCCTGCCTTGGCCTCCCAAAGTGCTGGGATTATAGGTGTGAGCCACTGCTCCCAGCCTAGATGATCTGTCTCTTGAAAACAGTTTCCTCTCATCTTCCCACTGCCTAATACTGCTTGTTAGGGACTAACTGTAATTCAGCCATTTGATGGATAACTTTTATCCACCAGCATTTTTATATACCCAAATCACATTTTAAGCCAGATATCACTGTTGGCTTCTCGATGTAGAAGTGGAGGCATTTGCTTTTTCACAAGTGTCTGCTGAGTACTTGCTACATGCAGAGCTCTGGGTTGGCTAAGGACTCCTACAACAGGCTGGCCCCAAACCCAGCCCCAAGGCTAGATGTAAGCTGGAGCCTCCCACGGAGCATTCGCTTTGAAATCTTCCATTCTTCAACTATGCAGGACTCTCTGTGCCATTACTGCTGCTGCACTTGCACACTGGATGCTCCAGCTCAGCACTTGTGTTGCCTTCTGGTGGGATCCAGTAGATACTATCCTAGCCTGGGGGATTCTGGAAATGGGTGATAATTCCAGCTCCTCTGTGTACTACAGTTAGTAGTTAGGAATACTTGACTCTTCTGCCAGCTTACTGTGGGGATGTTGTTTTCTTTTGTTTTCTTTTCTTTTTTAAGAGACGCAGTCTCGCTCTGTGGCCCAGGTTGGAGTGCAGTGGCATGATCTCAGCTCGCTGCAGCCTCTGCCTTCCAGGTTGAAGCGATTCTCCTGCCTCGGCCTCCTGAGTAGCTGGGATTACAGGTGTGCGCCACCACAGCTGCCTAATTTTTGCATTTTTAGTAGAGACAGGGTTTCACCATGTTGATCAGACTGGTCTTGAACTCCTGACCTCATGATCCACCCACCTTAGCCTCCCAAAGTGCTGGGATTACAGGGATGAGCCACTGCGCCCAGCCTGTTTTCTTTTTTCACATAACTAGTGGTCTGCCGGCAGATGATTCTGGCATGATTTCACTGCTCCACAAAGGCATTCCAGACCATTGCATCTTCTGATTGATTGCTTGATTGATTTTCCCTGGGTCATTCGTAGCCTAATAGCTTTCATCTGTGTGTTTATCATTTCATGGTTGCAAGATGGCTACTTGGCTCTCCTATAAGGAAAGATAAAGTTTAAAATGCTTTCTTTTGGCAAGACTTTTCC
The DNA here is from genome assembly GCA_963573385.1 of Cacajao melanocephalus. Taxonomy (NCBI): domain Eukaryota; kingdom Metazoa; phylum Chordata; class Mammalia; order Primates; family Pitheciidae; genus Cacajao; species Cacajao melanocephalus. The sequence continues at coordinate 23,386 of CAUYLG010011953.1, forward strand.
CTCCCTCTTTCTTTCCTTCCTTCCTTCCTTCCTTCCTACCTTCCTTGCTTCCTTCCTTCCTTCCTTCCTTTTCCTTCTTCCTGTCTTCCCTCCCTCCCTCCCTCTCTCCCTTCCTCCCTTCCTTCCTTCCTTTTCTTTCTTCCTGTCTTCCCTCCCTCCCTCTCTCCCTTGCTCCCTTCCTTCCTTCTCTTTAATATAATAGAGTACCCCTTTTTCTTATTGCCCAGAATTGTGCCACATGGTCACCTCTACTGTAAGGATAACTGAGAAGTCAGGGAACAGAACTGTCATGCTTGATTTAGGACAACTGAGAAAAGGCTGGGTGCAGTGGCTCATGCCTGTAATCCCAGCACTTTGGGAGGCCAAGGTGAGTGGATCACCTAAGGTTACGAGTTCGAGACCAGCCATGTTAACGTGGTGAAACCCCATCTCTACTAAAAAAAAAAAAAAGAAAAAAAAATACAAAAAATTAGCCAGGTGTGGTGGTGTGCAGCTGTAATCCCAGCTACTCAGGAGGCTGAGGCAGGAGAATCGCTTGAACCCAGGAGGCAGAGCTGCAGTGAGCTGAAATTGCGCCACTGCACTCCAGCCTGAGAGACAGAGTGAGACTTCGTCTTAAAAAAACAAAAAAGAGAAAAGATGTGAGAGTAGGGAGGGAGAGCTTACCAAATGCCTTTCCACAGCTCTCTGCTCCCAAATGGAAGTACAGTTGATGCTTAAACAACATGATTTAAACTGCTCAGGTCCACTTATGTATTTATTTGTTTCAACCAAACACATTAAAAATATCCACTTATATGTGTCTTTGTTTCAACCAAACACAGATTAAAAATTCAGTATTTAGGGGAATTTGACACCTGCGAATACAGACGGCCAAGCGCCTTTTTGAGTCAGCAGGTTTCCAGGGCTTCAGAGGACTGCCTCCGGGACCAAGTTTGAGTACACATGGATTTTGGTATATGCAGAGGTCCTGGAAGCAGTCCACCGTAGATGCTGAGGGATGACTGTAGATGGATTGTGGAAGAAGTGACAACTAAATACCATCCAACTATAGTATCTGGGCTCCAGACCCCAAACCCAGCCCCAATGCCATTAGATAGTACACAAATAATCTAAAGCATATACTATAATGTGATGCTATCTCTGGGATGTCTTGTAGGATTTTTATTTTCTTCTTTTTACTCGATGTATGAATTATTTGCATAATAGGAAAATCAATGGTATTTAAAATACTGGAGACATTTAACTTGGAAAATAGGCTACTCTGTCTGGGATTCCCTCCTCACATCAACACCTCCTGCAAAAGAGGCAAGGTGCCTTTCTCAGGGGCTCAGCTGGGTTATGCTGAGCAGGGTCTGGCTCCAGAAGCAGAGAGGAGTGCTTTCCATGCCACCACACTGCACCTGGGCGCTCCTGGCCCTCTGGTTCAGGTTCTCTACACCAGGTTCCAGGGACCAGGAAGAAGATCCCCATGGAGATTACTCCTGCTCAGCTTCCTCAGCAGCTCCAGGGAGTTAAATGCTAAAAGAAGGGGGTCCCTTTTCAGATTTCCACTTGGATTCCTACTGCTGAGCTTTTAAGAGAAATTATGTATGCGTATAGCCTGTCATAAGTTCTTTAGAAATGTCATTCTTGTGTTCAGGTTACACTGTCAGTCAACCTTGACTTTTCCACAGGTATATCACAGAGGAGGGACTAAACACATAGCAGTCATCTGTCTGACCATGAACATGTACAGAGGGCAGATCACTGTTCTTCTGGGACACAACGGAGCGGGAAAAACCTCCACCTGCTTCATGCTCACAGGGACATGTGTGGGGTCAGCCATCCTGAGGCAGTCCTGAAAAAAATCATTGAACATATCTAGATTTTTTGTTTTACTTTCTCTCGTTAGATTTCACTGATATTTTAATACTAAGCATTGCTTGTTGCTTAATATTAAAATATCAACTGTCTGGTTGTTCACTTACCCTGTACCAGGAAAAGGAAATCTTTGGCTTTCTGTCAATCTGCAAAACTTTATACCATTCACTATCAAGAAGCTCTGATCATTCAACCTGAAGAAACTGATGAAAAAAAAGAGAACCTATGAACAGTGCTTAGCATTTCTTTCTAGATTTAACCTTCCTGTTACAATGCAGCACCACTAATCTCTCAACACAATAATCTTTCCATTTGCTTCTGATTGCCAGAGGCACTTTTAGAATAATATCTGGTGAATTACTCCAAAATGATTTGTGTTTCAGAGTAATTTTTATGCTAAAATAACTGTTTCATATCCCATCACTAAAATAATATTTTGTGAAATTTAGAAACTCCGTTATTTAAGAAGTGTATATTTATTGAAGTCTTAACATGTGTAAAGCTCTGTACAATGCCAGCAAGATGTGCTTTCAACCCACAAGGAGCTCTAAAAGCTAACTAGTTTCCCCTCATTGCACACAGAACATTAAACTGCTGGGAAGGTATTGCACCTCAAAGTTAAGCTGCCCTGATGCTCCTCATATGTGGCTGATGATCCTTCCACTGAAGGCATTTGAGGAGCAGCAAAATAGTGAAGCTGGACCAGAGGTGCCTTTGGCCACCCCTCTGGTATCAGGGCCTGTAAAAACCAAATCTCAGCCCAGCAGGCACTTATTAAGCAGGCTCTGTACCCATCAGGACTGGGGCACAGCAGTGTTTCTGAAAGGATAGTCCTCTTTCAGATATAGACACTGTTGCTCCTGACAGTGTTGACCATTTAGGGAAGGCCTCTCCCCCTATAAAGGCTTGTGAGGTTCTCACTGCCTGAAGGGTGAGCTGGCTAGGCTAAGAGATCAAAGAGGCAAGTCAGGTATGTGTGTGAGTTATTTTTCTGTCTCCCCCTCATCCCTCTCCCCAGGCAGCCTGTTCTGTTTAATTCTGGATCCACAGTGTCTGAATAGTATTTGGTACAGAATAGGCATTCCATAAATATCATTGAATGAATGACAGAATTAATTAATATAATTGCAAATACTGCCAAAATGCAGACTGGGAATGATGTATCAGAGCTCTGCCATGGGTCCACCAATGGTGACATGGCATAAAAAAAGCCAACACTGCCCTGGGGAAAGTGTCATCACAAAAGGATGCGTAATGGGATTCAGTAGCCTTGAAGATGCTAAGCTGGGAAGGAAAATCTGGGTAATTGCCTAGGACATCAGACAGCAAAGAGCTTCTATTTCATAATTGGTGACAGAAAGGCCCAAAACTTGGCACACGCATGCTTTGTATCTTAGACCCTGTTTCTCTGTCCTGTAAGTTATGCAGTTTTTTGGTTCTTTTATGAGTGCTATTTAGTTCTTCTGTTATTATAACTTTACATTAAAAGACCTGTTATATTTACTATACAATGGTATTACCTTTTCCCCTTTCTACCCCCAAACAATCATGGATGCTTTATTATTCACAGCCAAAATGGAAGATCTGATGACCAGAGGGTAATCTGGCAATAAGTATCAAATCTTTCAAGTCTTGTCCTGTCTTTGACCTGCCAAATCTGCTTATATTGATTTAGAAAAAGGAAATAATTGGGAAGCAGGCAAAGTTATATCACATGTTTATAATTGTGAAAATTGCAAATAACCTAAGCATCCATAAGTTTAGACTGAATCAAGAAATAGGGTATGTTCATAACAATAAAATCGTTTTAGCCTATAAAGATGATATAGGGCTGGATGCTGTGGCTCATGCCTATAATCTTAGCACTTTGGAAGGGAGAGGCAGGTTGATCGCTTGAGCCCAGGAGTTTGAGTCCAGCCTGGGCAACATGACAAAACCCAGTCTCTACAAAAAAATACACCAAAAAAATGGTGCACACATGTAGTCCTAGCTACTGATATGGGAAGATCGCTTCAGCCCAGGAGATCAAGGCTGCAGTGAGTCATGATGACACGAATGCCCACAGCCTGGGCAATAGAGCAAGACCCTGCCTCAAAAAAAAAAAAAAAAAAAAGAGATTTTGTTGATGTGGACAAATGGCCTCAATACATTGTTAAATGAAAAAGCCAGTTAGACCAGCCTGGCCAACTTGCTGAAACCCCATCTCTACTAAAAATAAAAAAAATTAGGGGGGCATGGTGGCACATACCTGTGATCTCAGCTACTCAGGACACTGAGGCATGAGAATTGCTTGAACTTGGGAGATAGAGGCTGCAGTGAGCTGAGATCATGCTGCTGCACTCCAGCCTGGGCAACAGAGCCAGATCCTGTCTCAAAAAAAAAAAAAAAAGCCAGTTAGAAAACTAGAATTTATATTTATATTCTATTTTTGTTAAAAAATAAATGTACGAGTTGATTATACATAAAAAATACCTAAGGCTATGGGGCCGGGCGCGGTGGCTCACGCCTGTAATCCCAGCACATTGGGAGGCCGAGGCGAGTGGATCACGAGGTCCGGAGATTGAGACCAGCCTGTCTAACACGGTGAAACCCCATCTCTACTAAAAATACAAAAAAATAGCTGGGAGTGCTGGTGGGCACCTGTAATCCCAGCTACTCTGGAGGCTGAGGCAGGAGAATCGTTTAAACCCAGTATGCGGAGGTTGCAGTGGGCCAAGATGGCGCCACTGCACCCCAGCCTGAGCGACAGAGCAAGACTCTGTCTCAAAAAAACAAAAAACAAACAAAAATACCTAAGGCTATATAGCAAAATGTTAACAGAAGTTATCTTTTAATGATAGGATTTGTATAACTTGTTTGTTTTATTTTTTTCTGACCTTGTTCCAATAAGACCTTATTGCTTTTTCAACCAGAAAAAAAAAAAAACTTAGAAAATGAGAATAAAGACAATGATAGTATGCGGGTAGGCAGGCTGCAAAATTTTACACGGGCATACATTTGGCAATGAGAGCATTCATTCATTCATTTATTCATTCATTGAACAGATATTTATTAGGAATCAGAGATAAGTCATAGACCTTGCCTTCAGGTATCTCAATTCAAAACTGTTAGATTCCCACAATACTTTTCTTAATCATATTTACTAGGCATTCAAATTATTATTTAGTACTTAGAGTAATGTAATTTGCTTTTCCATGTGCCTATGTGTGTTTTATTCATTTAACTCATTGGAATTTCTCAAAAGTAGGGAGGATAGCTCCTATCTCTAATACTCCCCACATGTCCTGGTACATTGTTATGCATAGAACATACATACTCCTCGGATACTACTGATTTACTGTGGTAAAGAAGCAGAATAAGGACAGTGTGTTTGAGAATAAGCGAACAAAGCAGAAGGTAACATCGGGCCTTTATACTGCTGTATGCTCTGACTGAAGATAACTTCAGGATCTGTCTTCCCCTTGATTCTAGGTCTTATTCCCCCTACAAGTGGATGGGCATATGTCAATGGATATGAAATCTTAGAAGACATATTTCACATTAGGAAGAGCTTGGGCTGGTGCCCCCAACATGATATCTTACTTGATAACTTAACAGTAGCAGAACATCTTTCTTTCTATGGTCAGGTGAGTTGATGGATAACAGGGATTTGTTTCCTCTGTATCCACTCTTGGGAATGATGAGATAGACCACAGCTCTCTGACTCAACCTGGAAGGGTCTTTAAAATGAAAACTTGTGTTTCGCTATTCTCAACACTTCTGACACCAAATGTATGTGGAGTTTTCCCACACCAACCAATTCTCCAACTCTCCAGACGGCAACTAGGTATCCTATAATTCCATTCTTTTTGTTTTTTTTTTTTTTTGTATTTGTAGTAGAGATGGGGTTTCACCATGTTAGCCAGGATAGTCTCCATCTCCTGACCTTGTGATCCACCTGCCTTGGCCTCCCAAAGTGCTGGGTTTACAGGCATGAGCCTCTGCACCCAGCCCCTACAATTCAATTCCTATGCTGACTACCTAAAGTTAATGCAGACTTCACAGGTCTAGGGCTCAGTCTCATAAGATTGTCCCCGTCCCCAGACTTCAGATGTCAGTTACAAGTCCCAAGTTTTTACCTGTACTTCTGACCAACTGGCTGTCATTTGGGGGTTCCTACAACCCCTTCCTTAGGTTTGATAATTTGTTGTAAGGGCTTACAAAATGCTTTATTCTAGAGGGTATTATAAAGGATACAGATGAACAACCGGATGAAGAGGTACATAGGACAAAGTGTGTAGAAAGGGGTGCATAGCTTCCATGCCCTGTTCTAGTATGCCACCCTGACAGTACCTTACTGTGTTCACCAACCCAGAAACTCTTCAGAGCCCATAGTTTAGATATTTTTATACAGGCTCCATCATTTTGGGATGACCAATTATTAGCACAATCTCCAGCCCCTCTCCCATTCCCTGAGGACTGGGGGGGAGGCTGAAATTTCTAAGGTTTTTTTTTTTTTTTTTGAGAAGGAATCTTGCTCTGTTGCCCAGACTGCAGTGTAGTGGCATGATCTTGGCTCACTGCAGCCTCTACCTCCCAGGTTCCAGCGATTCTCCTGACAGCCTCCTGAGTAGCTGGGATTACAGGTGCCCACCACTATGCCCAGCTAATTTTTTTTCTTTTTGCATTTTTAGTAGAGACAGGGTTTTGCCATGTTGGCCAGGCTGATCTCGAATTCCTGACCTCAAGAGATCCACCCGTCTTGGCCCCGCAAAGTGCTGGGATTACAGGCATGAGCCACCGCGCCTGGCCTGAAATTTCCAAGCTTCTAAGCATGGCTTGATCTTTCTGGTGACCAGCTCACATCCTGAAGCTATCCAGGAGCCCACCAACAGTCACCTTCCTAGAACAAAAAGACGATCCTATCACTCAGGAAATTCCAAGGGATTTCGGAGTTCTGTGTAAGGAACCAAATCAATCATCAAATCAAAAATCGAATATTAGAATAAAAGATGCTTCTAGCTGCTCTGTCACTCAGGAAATTACAAGCACTTTAGGAGCTCAGTGCCAAGAACTAGGGCAGAGACCAAATATATATTTCTTATTATGTCACAGTCTTGAAACCTCTTCTGGACAGTATTCCTTAAACATTCAGTAAGGATGAAGGGGCATGGCATTTAAGTCAAGATTTCTGAGTTAAAGGATTTCTAGAAACTATTATATTTGAATTTTTACTGAGAGAAAATTCACATAACATGAAATTCATCATTTTACTGGTTTTACAATGTTCAATTAAGTAGCTTTTTGTATAATCACAGTGTTTTCTGTTTTCAGAGTCTCACTCTGTTCTGCAGGCTGGAGTGCAGTAGCATGATCTTGGCCTGCTGCAGCCTCCATCTTCTGGGTTCAAGCAATTCTTGTGACTCTGCCTCCTGAGTAGCTGGGATTACGTGCTCCTGTCACCACGCCCAACTAATTTTTTTTTTAGATGGAATCTTGCTCTGTCACCTAGGCTGGAGTATAGTGGCATAATCTCTGCTCACTGCAACCTCCACCTCCCGGGTTCAAGTGATTCTTCTGCCTCAGCCTCCCGAGTAGCTGGGATTACAAGTGCATGTCACCACGCCCGACTCATTTTTTGTATTTTTAGTAGAGATGGGGTTTCACCATGTTGGCCAGGCTGGTCTTGAACTCCTGACCTCATGTGATCCACTCACCTCAGCCTCCCAAAGTGCTGGGATTACAAGTGTGAGCTACTGTGCATGGCCTCTAGATTGCTTTGGATAGTAATGTCATAGTAACAAAATTAAGTGTTCCAGTCTATGAACACAAAAGGTATTTCCATTTATTTCGGTCTTCTTTAATTTCTTTCAACCATTTTTTACAGTTTCAGTATACTTGCCTTTCTTGCACTTCCTTGGTTAAATTTATTTCTAAATATTTTGTCTTTTGTGATGCTAAGGTAAGTGGAATTTATTTTTGTAATTTCATTTTTGGATTGTTTATTGCTGGTGTAAAGAAATACAACTCTCATTTGCATATTTATCTCATATCCTGAAATTTTCCTAGGCTCCTTTATTAGCTCTAATAGATTTTTGTAGATTCTTTAATGTTTTCTATAAATAAGTTCATGTGATCTGCCAAGAGGCGATAGTTTTACATCTTTTCTTTCAGTCTGGATGACTTTTTTTCTTCTGGCTAATTTTCCTGGCTACAGCCTCCAGTAAAATGTTGAATAAACTGGCAAGAGCAGACATCCTTGTCTTGTTCCTGATCTTTGGGGGGAAGCTTTCCGTTTCACCATTAGGTGTGGTGTTGGCTGTGTTTTCTTCATAGATGCCTTTTATCATGCTGAGGAAGCTCCTTTCCATTTCTAGTTTATGGAATGTTTTTATCATGAAAGTGTGTTGGATTTTGTCAAATGCTTTTCTGTGTCTACTGAGAGCATTATGTGATTTTGGCCCTTCTTTCTGTTAATATGCAGTGCAGTTTGACTCTAACAATGGGCTGGGTATGTGGCTCATGTCTGATGCCTGTAATCTCCACTCTTAGGAAGGCAGAGGCAGGAGGATAGCTTGAGCCCAGGAGTTCACAACTTGCCTGGGCAATAGAGCGAGACCCCATTCTCTGAAAAAAAAAAAAAAAAAGGAGAAAAAAAGACAAAAGAAAGTGTGACTCTAACAACGGAGTTAGCATAGGCTTCACACATTAGAGGTGTAGTCCCCGACAAGATTGCCGCCACTTTAGAACCCACCAGCTTGGAGGTTCCTAGACAAACAAACACTTCTGATAAACTGGCTGCAGACGTGGAGGTCCCACTATTCTCTCAGGCTTGTTAATTCACTAGAACTACTGACAGAACTCAGGAAAGTACTACGCTTACGATTATAGTTCTATTCTAGAGGATACAACTCAAGACTGGCCAAAAAAGATAGCCACATGGGTGGGATCTGGGAGGGTCCCAAATGCAAAGCTTCTGTGTCCTTAGGATGTGGCACCCTCCTAGCACATTGGTGTCTATTGAGGTAGCTCACCTAAGCTTTGAGTGTCCAGTTTTTTGGGGGTTAGCAATGATTGAAGCATTGGCCGTGTCACTGAACTCCATCTCCAGCATTCTCTGCACAACCCAGGAAACTGGGAGGCAGGCTGACATCACATTGCTCTAAGCCCCAACCTTCTAATCACATGGCTGGTCTTTGTGGTGTGGCCATCCCGCATCCTGAGTCACCTCACTAGTATAAACACAGGTATGAGATGGGTGGGCGGGGCCCCACCATGAGTAACAAAGATACTCCTATTACTCCAGAAATTCTAATCATTTAGAGGTTTCTTCCCAGGAACCAGGGACAAAGGCCAGGCAAGTTAACACTGGTTTTTCATATGTTCAGCCTCCCTTGCATTCCTGTGATAAATCCCACTTGGTTATAATGAATAATCCTTTAACATGGTGCTGTATTTACTTTTTAACATCACATGTTTATTTACATGATTCAAATGCAAAAGTCTTTATCCATCCCTTTCCCTGAAGGTAATGAGTTTCTTATATATGTTTTTCTGTATATATATACACGCAAGCAAAATGTTCGCTGGCCAGGGTCAGCCTCCCGTCAAGAGCCCTGCATCTCCCTGCTTCACCTGTCATTGCAGCTGAAGGGCTTGTCACGCCAGAAATGCCCTGAAGAAGTCAAGCAGATGCTGCGAATCATTGGCCTGGAGGCCAAGCAGAACTCACTGAGCCGCTTCCTGAGCGGGGCCATGAGGCGCAAGCTCTCCATCGGCATCGCGCTCATTGAAGGCTCCAAGGTGTGGTAGTGGGACCCGAGGCAGTGGCTCCCCTCCTGCTTGGCCTGGGCTGGCCCTTCCACTGTGGTCCAGGCACCTTGGCCCTTGACTCCCCAGACAAGGCCATCACCATCTTTGGAGGACTCGAGTTGGCTCTGTGAACCTCTTGATGGGGCCTACAGCAAGGCCAGCCTGGGCCTGAGGGGGTGTGGCTCTATCAGCGTCATGAGGCTGTGCCTCTCCCACCAGGTGCTGATACTGGATGAGCCGACCTCGGGCATGGACGCCATCTCCAGAAGGGCCATCTGGGACCTTCTTCAGCAGCAGAAACGTGACCACACCATCGTGCTGACCACCCATTTCATGGATGAGGCTGACCTGCTGGGAGATCGCATTGCCATCATGGCCAAGGGGGAGCTGCAGCGCTGCGGGTCTCCGTTGTTCCTCAAGGAGAGATACGGTGAGTGGGGCCAGGCCATGACAGGGTCGATGTCCTGGCTGCTGTGCTGAGGGAATGACTGCTGCCTCCGTGAACAGCCCTGAGATCAGGCAGGGGTGGCCTTCTCTAGACCTGTCTGTTGCCTCTGGGTGGAGAGCCCAGCTGGGCAGGGGGGCTTGTAAGAGGGAAGAGGCATGAGATAGCTCTTGGACTCAGAAGCCCATGTTTAAATTACAATCTGCCAGTTGACTGCGTTGTCATCTACGTGGCCATGTTAGTTTCTCCTCTCTTGGCCTTTGTTTTCTGATCTGTAAAATGAAGATTAAGATACCATGTTCCTCAAAGAGTGAGACACTGTGTGAAAGCACCCTACAAGTGTGAGTTTCATTTCTTCAACTGACTACAGCCCTCATCAGCACCCCTCTGCACTTGCCCCTTGCTGTCCTCCTGCACCCCTGCTCTCCTGTCCCCTCCATGTCTCTGCTGTTGCTTTGCACCATTCCTTCCTCTGACCATCCTCACTTTTCTTTCTCTGCTCACTGACTTAGTGATCTCATCCAATCCTCTGTCTTTAAATAGTCATACCTTCTCTGTGTGGAAAATCATGTGTGTCTCCAGCTTGGACCTCTCTCCTGAACCCTAGGTCTATACATCTGACTGCCTCTGCCACACCTCCATGTAAGTGTTGAATGGATCTCTGAGACTTGTGAGAAACCTGTCAGCACTGAGCTCTAACAGTCTCCACCTGCTCCTCTTGCAGGTTTTGTCTTCTTAGTAAAAGCAACATTGTTCTTCTAGGTGCTTAACGGAAACCTTGCAGGCTCCCTGACACCTCTTTTGCTCAAAGCTCATATTTGATACATCTACAGACTTTTTTGGTCTCATCTACAAAATATATCCAGGTTCCATCCCTGTCCCTACCTCTGACCACTGTCTTGCACTGCTTTCTGGGGTAGGCCCCCATTTCCTCCCACTGGATTACTGCAGATGCCTGCTAACCCATCTCCCCACCCCTGACTCTGCACTCAACCCAGGTGTCAAAATGAGCAGGTTACAGCACATGTTACTCTGCTGTGTGGAACCTCCAGTGACTTCCCTGTTCACTCAGAGGAAAAGCCAAAGTCCCTGGAGTGGCCTCTAGAGCCTCATGTGGCCTGACCCTGTTACTCCAACCTCCTTTCCTACCACTCTTCCTCCTCCTTGCTCTGCTCCTGCTGCCCAGGGTCCTGTGCTGATCTAGCACTCCAGGCACACTCGTTCCTCCAGGGAGGTGTAGCTGTGCCTCCTGAGATGTCCCATTCTCAATGAGACCTTACTTTGTCACCCTGTTTGAAATCACATCCCCAACCCTCCTGTCCCCTCCTATGTTTATTTTTCTTCTTAGAACATGTCACTAATATTCTATCCATTTTCCTTATTTATCTTGTTTATTGTTTGTCTCCCACCCCGTTAGTGAAAGCCCCATGAGAATAGAGATTGTTGACTCTTTGGTCCAATTCTATGTCCTCAGTACCTAGGACAGTGCCTGTCATATCCTACGGCCTCTGGAAATGTTTATTGAATGAGTACATCAACGAGCAATAATGACAAGTGTTACTAACTTCAGAAAGAATTTAGAATGCCATAGATATGTGTCTTTGAAAACCTGGTTTAATTATTCTATGGGTATCTTTGTCCCTTACCTTAACATTTAAGGCCTTTGCCTGCTGAGTTTTCATTTCCCAAAAATAGTTATGACTTAAAGGGACTGTCACCCTTAAAGCAGCCCTCTTTCCTCGTGCCTACCCTTGCTACATTTGCCATGATCACTCACCAGTTCTTGAGTGGAAGGGAAGACTCTCAAGAAAAGCACTACAGAGTTTCCTAGCGACTTCACTGTGGTTTAAATTCGGCCTCAAAGGGCTCTCCCACTTCTCTTTCCCATGGAGCTGTCCCAGTCTAAGCCACAGAAAACTAAATGTGGCTGAAGAAAAGTGTAAAAAGTGAAATTGTTTCATGATCTTTCAAATGGTGTTTCAGGTGCAGGATATTATATGACTTTACTGAAAAAACCTCATTGTGATACAGAGAACATCTCTCGTCTGATTTATCATCACATACCAAATGCAATTTTGGCATCCAGCATTGGAGAGGAATTGACATTCATACTTCCTAAAGAGAGTGTGCAGAGGTATGGCCCTGGGTGCTGCAGGGGTGCTGCGCACGCCTGCGCCATGTGCTGAGTCTTCCCCTCCACATGGGAGCAAGGACATTCCGTGCTGCAGGGGCTTAAACCCTGGGCCTTTGGCACTATCTGAAAAGACATCCTAACTAGGGGGCAGGTTCAAATACAGTATTCAGATCACATCCTCCCTCCTTCAACCCTTGAGAGTTCTCAATTGCCTTCAGGTTAATGTCAAATTCCGTAATATGGCTTAATGGGGACCCTTGATTTTGTTACCTCTAATTACCTATACCCAACTTACTAAGCTCAGGTTAAGATATGACTTGAGGTGAGTGGATTACTTGAGCTCAGAAGTTCAAGACCAGCCTGCGTTGAAACTCTGTCTTTACAAAAAACACAAACATTAGGCAATCGTGGTGGCATGCGTTTGTAGTCCCAACTACTCAGGAGGCTAAGGTGGGAGGATAGCTTGAGCCTGGGAGGCAGAGGTTGCAGTTTGCCAAGATCATGCCTGGGCAGCAAAAGTGAGACCCTGTCTCAGAGAAAAAAGAACAAAAGATTTGACTTGATTTTCCTTTAAATTATTTCAGACTTCGACTAGGTTCCCAACACTTCCTTCTCTCCTCCTCAGTCCCTATGTCACTGTCAAACCAGAATCTTACCTTATACTTCATTGAGAAAATAAAAACCATCAGACCATCCCTATCACAAACGTATAAACCTGGTGGCTTTTACACTTGTTTTTTTTTGTTTGTTTCTTCTGTCTTGTTCCAGATCAGAGTTTTTTTTCTCTTTCTATCACAGTCCTGTCCTTTAGCACCAGTTCAAGACCCCATCGACCCCATCTCCTCAACAACCCCTGTTTGATTATCCTCTCACCTCCATCATCATTTTTTCCCTTTCCTGGATCATTTTTCATAATATACTCCCATACTCTGATGAAACTACTTCCTGGGCCCACCTCCCTTTCCAGCTGCCTCTCCATGTCTCTGCCACCTTTCACAGCCAAGTTTCATAGTAAGTGGTCTACATATGCTGCCTCCCGTGCATTGTCATTCTACTTCCAAGTGTCTTCAGCCCACACCCTTCCATCCAAACTGCTCTTTCAAGGTCATCATCAGCCATCATCATCAGGTAAGATATCACTTAAGATATTAGGGACTTTCTATTTCTTTAAAAAAAAAAAGTTATTGGCCGGGCGCGGTGGCTTACACCTGTAATCCTAGCACTTTGGGAGGCTGAGGCGGTGACATGGTAAAAGCCCCATAAAACTGCATACCTCAACCATACCTCGGCTTTCTGTTGAAATTGCTCTCTATAACCCCTAATGTGACAGGCAAGCAGTCCAAACTGACACCGTCTTGGCCCCTGCGACTTGTAGTAAGTAATTAAGGTCTGTAATTTCCACCCTACCCAGACAATGTGTAAACTAACGCTTATCTTGACTTCTGTGAATCACTTAAGTAACAATCGGAATGTCTAAAGTCCCCTGGCCCTCAGAATGTTCAGAGCCCCTCACCCTCATCTCCGCCCAGGAGGTGATTTACAGAATCCACTGGCCCTCGGAATGTCTGAAGCCCCTCACCCCCACCCCCACCCCTCACCCTCACCCCCGAGGTGATTTACGGGTATAAAAGATCTTGACACCCTCCTTTCAGGGCCACAGGTTGGAGAGACACGAGTCCTCCGTGGCCGCCGGCAATAAAGACCCTACAATTTGGCATACTTTTGTCTTGGTGTTGACTTTCTATGCTCGCTCCAGCACAACAGGCGACTGGATCACCTGAGGTCAAGAGTTCAAGACCAGCCTGGACAACATACTGAAACCTTGTCTCTGCTAAAAATACAAAAATTAGCCAGGCGTGGTGGTGGGCGCCTGCAATCCCAGCTACTTAGGAGGCTGAGGCAGGAGAATCACTTGAACCCAGAGGCAGAGGCTGCAGTCTGACATGGCACTCCAGACTGGGCTTCAGAGAGAGATTCTGCCTCAAAAAATAATAATAATATAAAAAATAAAATAAAAGTTATTGGATAATATTTTATTCCTGTAAATAAATATGTTTCATACATACAATTATGAAGTATAAATAACAGAATGAGCACTAGTGAGCCCTCTATGCAACCTAAGAACTAAGACATAGCAATAACTTTTTACCCTAACCATACTTAACCCCACAACATCAGTTACATAGTTAACCATTTCTTTCTTCTTGAAACACTCTTCTCTCCTGGCTTCCTTGGCAAAATTTACTCCTTGGTGGTTTTATTCCTACCTGTCTGGCCACTCCCAAGTGGCACTGGGAAACAATGGGAGACAAAGAGTTTTGGGAAAGGTGATTATGAAAAGGTCAGTTAGGAATTCTTTACATTTGAAAGGCCCCTGAGCCACCCTGGTAGAGACAGCAAGAAGAGGAGTTGTATATGAATGAAGCTGGGCATTGAGGAGAGTTTCAGCCTGGAAATGCATGAGAGTCATCCGCTTGTGGAAGTATTTAAAGTCATGGGAAGGGATCCGGTCATGTAGGAAGAGAATGCAGAGAAAGAAGCGAGAAAGCGTACAACCAGTTCCTGAAGCACTCCTAAAATTCAAGGTTCCACAGAGAGGGGCCCTGCAAAGAAGCCTGGAGAAAAGAAGCTTCATAAAAATGAATGGAGAATAAGCACAAATACGAAAAATTGGAATTGAGAATTGGGGGGAAAAAACCCATGGATACAAAATAATTAGAAGACAATATTTTGTACAGTTTTAAACTAATATATTGGAAAACCTCAATAAAATTTTAGATTATCTAGAACAATAATTTTATTAAAATTGACTCAATAAATACCAAAAAGTTTTTATAAACCTGATCACTTTTATCAAATATTTAAAGAAAAGATAATATTGATTTTATTCGTATTCTTCCAGAGAACATTAAAAAAAATACCGGCTGGGAGGAGTAGTGGCTCATGCCTGTAATCCAAGCAGTTTGTGGGGCTGAGGCAGGAAGATCACTTGAGCCCTGGAGTTCGAGACCAGCCTGGGCAACACAGCAAGACCTCGTCTCTACAGAAAAAAAGAAGAAAGAGCCAGGCTTGGTGGTGTGCAACTGTAGTCCCAGCTACTGGGGAAGCTAAGGCAGGAAGAATGCTTGAGCCTGTGAGGTCAAGGCTGCAGTGAGCCATGATCATGCCACAGTTCTCCAGGCCTGGCAAAAGAGTGAGACCCTATCTTAAAAACAAACAAACAAACAAAACCTCCCTGCTCCTTTTTACTAATACAGATTAATAATCTAGCAGTTCATTGAAAGACTACTGTACCATATTGAAAGGATTATTTGATATTATCATTAATCAATATAATTTTCCATAATATGTCAAAAAGAAATCACCACGTATTCATCCACATAAATGAGAAAAACATGCTTTCTATAATAATTTACTTAGGAATGCAAATAAGAGCATGGCCATCCAGGAGAGGCCTGAGTCCTTAACACAACCTCCCTTCAAAGAGGGCAGTGCACTGGCCGTGCCCCAAGGCTGGTGCAGCCAGGGCAGCTTTCCCTGTGAGGCCTGACAGGTAAAACCTTATAATTACCGATAGTCAGGGCTGAAAAATCATACACGGGTTTTTAACCAGGAGCCAGACTCCTTAACACAAAAAAAACTCATCATAAATTTAAAAACAAAAGTCCACTGTCCACTTATTCTTCCAGTCATGAGGGAGTAACTGATAAAGAACATACCCTTCCACTAAAACTGGACAAAAATATACGAAGCCATTTCAGATATTAAGCATTAGGAAGTCTAGGACCATGATTGATTGTTGAGAGAAGAGAAACACCAAGGAGAGAGCTATATTTGCCCTAGCTCTTTGGCTTGGGCACTTTCTAGGACATGGCCCAGAAAAGTGAAAACAAATCACAATGTAGCAGTGAATTTGCTTAGCTGAGAAGGCAGAGATGAGAGGTCAGAGCTCCTGAAGTGTCTGGACTTTGTGGGACTAGGACAGGAGAGGAGAAAGCTGGTAGGGGAGGGAGGGCCCCAGGGGAGTTCACTTGAATCTGTGGCTGAGGGCTGGGCAGTACAAGAGCAGGCTAAGAGTTCATGGTGTATAGCGCAGAGCAGCTACGGTGAACCTGAGCTGTTGACTCAGCTGGGCTCTTGCCTCTGCCTCTTAAATAGTATGAATACTTCCTTTTTCGTGAAAGATGGCTGATGTTTGTAGCTGAGCAGCTTCATTTGCCTGCTTCCTCCTTGTAGGAAGTTCACTAGAGGCCACTTTTCACTTTGAATTCTCTCTGTCCTCTTTTGTGTAAGCTGATACAATTAAAAAAAATTATTATTACTATTTTTGAGATGAGGTCCTGTTATGTTGCCCCAGCTGGAGTGCAACTGTGCAGTCATAGTGCATCACAGCCTAGGACTCCTGGGCTCAAGCCATCCTCCTGCCTCAGCCTCCTGAGTAGCTGGGACTGCAAGTGTGCACTAGCATACCTGGCTTACTTTTAATTGTTTGAGGAACTGACACGCTGTTTTCGTTAGAGGCTGCGTCATTTTACATTCCCACCAACAGTGCACAAGGCTCCAACTTCACATCCTCTCCGGTACTTGTTATTTTATGGGTTTATTTTTTAATAGTAGCTATTCTAATAGATAGAAGAAGGTATCTCATTGTGGTTTTTTTTCTTATTGTACTTTAAGTTCTGGGGTACATGTGCAGATCTTGCAGGATTGTTTCATAGGTATACACATGCCATGGTGGTTTGCGGTCTCCATTCCCCCATCACCTACATCAGGCATTTCTCCCAATGTTATCCCTCCCCAACCTCCCCTCCCCCTGCTGTCCCTCCCCTAGCCCCCTAGCCCTCAACAGACCCCAGTGTGTGACATTCCCCTCCCTGTGCCCATGTGTTCTCATTGTTCAATACCCACCTATAAGTGAAAACATGAGGTGTTTGGTTTTCTGTTTTTGTGTCAGTTTGCTGAGAATGGTTTCCGAATTCATCCATTTCCATACAAAGGACATGAACTCATCATTTTTTATGGCTGCAAAGTATTCCATGGTGTATATGTGCCACATTTTCTTTATTCAGTCTATCATTGATGGGCATTTGGGTTGGTTCCAGGTCTTTGCTATCATAAACAGTGCCGCAATGAACATAGGCGTGCATGTGTCTTTATAATAGAACTATTTATAATCCTTTGGGTATATACCCAGTAATGGGATTGCTGGGTCAAATGGAATTTTTATTTCTAGATCTTTGAGGAATCGCCACACTGTCTTCCACAACGGTTGAACTAATTTACACTCCACCAACAATGTAAAAGTGTTCCTATTTCTCCACATCCTCTCTAGCATCTGTTGTCTCCAGATTTTTTAATAATCGCCATTCTAACTGGCGTGAGGTGGTATCTCAAGGTGGTTTTGATTTGCATTTCTCTAATGACCAGTGATAATGAACATTGTTTTCATATGTTTGTTGGCCTCATAAATGTCCTCTTTTGAAAAGTGTCTGTTCATATCTTTTGCCCACTTTTGAATGGGTTTGTTTTCTTCTTGTAAATCTGCTTTAGTTCTTTGTAGATTCTGGATATTAGCCCTTTGTCTGATGGGTAGACTGCAAAAATTTTTTCCCATTCTGTTGGTTGCTGATTCACTCTGATGATTGTTTCTTTTGCTGTGAAGAAACCCTTAAGTTTCGTTAGATCCCATTTGTCTATTTTGGTTTTTGTTGTCATTGCTTTTGGTGTTGTAGTCAGGAAGTGCTTGCCTTTGCCTATGTCCTGAGTGGTTTTGCCTAGGTTTTCTTTTTTTTTCTCTCTCTCTTTGTCTTTTGAGACATTGCCTAGGTTTTCTTCTAGGGTTTTTATGGTGTTACGTCCTATGTTTAAATCTTTAATCCATCTGGAGTTAATTTTAGTGTAAGATGTAAGGAAGGGGTCCAGTTTCAGCTGTCTGCACATGGCTAGCCAGTTCTCCCAACACCATTTATTAAACAAAGAATCCTTTTCCCATTGCTTGTTTTTGTCAGGTTTGTCAAAGATCAGATGATTGTAAAAAGAAATAAAGGTTATTCATTTAGGAAAAGAGAAAATCAAATTGTCTCTATTTACAGATGACATGATTGTATATTTAGAAGACCCTGTCGTCTCAGCCCAAAATCTCCTTAAGCTGATAAGCAACTTCAGCAAAGTCTCAGGATACAAAATCAATGTGCAGAAATCAAAAGCATTCCTATACACCAATAACAGACAAACAGAGAGCCAAATGATGAGCGAACTCCCATTTACAATTGCTACAAAGAGAATAAAATACCTAGGAATACAACTAACAAAGGATATGAAGGACCTCTTCAAGGAGAACTACAAACCACTGCTCAAGGAAATAAGAGAGGACGCACACAGATGGAAAAACATTCCATGCTCCTGGTTAGCAAGAATCAATATTGTGAAAATGGCCATACTGCCCAAAGTAATTTATAGATTCAATGCTATCCCCATCAAGCTACCATTGACCTTCTTCACAGAACTGGAAAAAACCACTTTAAACTTCATATGGCAACAAAAGAGAGCCCGCATAGCCAAGACAATCCTAAGCAAAAAGAACAAAGCTGCAGGCATCATGCTACCTGGAGGCATCAACTACACTACAAATCTACAGTAATCAAAACAGCATGGTACTGGTACCAAAACAGAGATATAGACCAATGGAACAGAAGAGAGGCCTTGGAAGTAATAAAGTAAAGAGAGGCCTCGGAAGTAATAAATTGTATCTGCCACACAGATACAATTTATTTAAATACTTTGTAGGTTTCCTGTGTATCAAATTATGAAATACAGTTTGTTAGACTACAGCCACACTCACAATCTCTTCAACATAAGTCTGTCTACATTGGGCTGAGAGCCATGGTAGTATAGGACAACACCCTTATGATTTTAATTTTTTTTTTTTTTGAGACAGGGTCTTGGTCTGTCACCAGGCTGGAGTGCAGTGGTGTGATCTTGGCTCACTGAAACCTCTGACTCTCCTGCCTCAGCCTCCCAAGTAGCTGGAATTACAGGGACATGCCACCATGCCCAGCTAATTTTTGTATTTTTAGTAGGATGGGGTCTCACCATGTTGGCCAGGATGGTCTCAATCTCTTGACCTTGTGATCCTCCCACCTCAGCCTTCCAAAGTGCTGGGATTATAAGTGTGAGCCACCACACCCGGCCATGATTTTAATTTTTTAAAATTATTTTATTTTACTTTTTAAGATGAAGTCTCACCCTGTCACCCAGGCTGGAGCGCAGTGGTATGATCTCAACTCACTGCAACCTCCACCTCCTGGGTTCAAGTGATTCTCCCACCTCAGCTTCCCGAGTAGCTGGGATTATGGGCATGCACCACTACTCCCGGCTAAATTTTTTAATTTTTTTAGTAGAGAAGGGGTTTCACCATGTTGACCAGGCTGTTCTCAAACTCCTGACCTCAGGTGATCCACCTGCCTCGGCTTCCCACAGTGCTGGGATTACAGGCATGAGCCACAATGCCCAGCACCCTTATGGTTTTTTAAAGCTTGTGTTCAGGTGATGAGAGTCTGTGACCAGTGGTATGTGTGCTGCTAAAGATTTAACAATTATTCTCCATGAAAAAAAGTGTGCATACTTTTACATAAGTTTATAATAAAATTATAATATAATTATATTAAACCTACATACATAAAGTTATATACATATGTATATAATTTTATTATAAATTTTACTGATAAGAAGAATGTGTATTACACAATTTACAAATCATGATAAAGTATACAGTATTCTTTATTGTAAATTCCATTTAGCCAATTTGGTTTCACAGAATGCTTATGTTGATGTTTACCAAACTCTCATATTCATAGTCAACTGTGATTGCAGTTCAGCTATTATTTGACAGGATTTTTTTTTAATGCTAGTCATCATATAATGGCTTCAGATAATGACATTCTTTTAAGCATTCCGTCACTTTCTTAAGTCTAAACAGCCAACAAGACAATTAATAAGCCCTGATTTGCAGCTTTTGCTAATGTCCATGGTGTAAATACTCCCACCACAGCCAATTTCATGTTACCGGAGTGAAATTACTGACTGTGGCACTGGGAAGACCTGTTCAGTAACACTCTGTAATATTCCTACCCTAAAGACAGTAGAGTTAACCTCAAGAACATAGACAATAGCATTAAATACACTATAGTAAAAGAATGAGGAATCAGTGAGTATTAACACCTTGACTATGATTTGTTAATTTTAAATTTATATGACTTGATTTTTAAAAATAATTGTAGCAACCAGCTCACAGAATTTCTGAAAATTTAACAGTTGGCTGTCAAGAGCTTATATAAGTCAGCTTCACCACGCCGCATTTGAGAGGTGTGCTCTTAAACCTTTCTGAGGTCTTGACAAAGGACCTTATAGGTGCACAGTTAATCTGATATTTATCTTGAAAAAGTATTTTGTTGGCATCATTTTGGCTTTTATTTTTGTTCGGAGAACTTTGAGAACCTTTTGCAAACTGGAAAGACTGCCCTGGGCCCTCTCTACTTTCTTTTCTTTTTTTTTTTTTTTTGAGACAGAGTCTCACCCTGTCATCCAGGCTGGAGTGCACGATTTTGGCTCACTGCAACGTCCGCCTCCCAGTTTCAAGTGATTCTCCTGCCTCAGCCTTCCAAATAGCTGGGATTACAGGCACCTGCCACCATGCTTGGCTAATTTTTGTATTTTTAGTAGAGACAGTTTCACCATGTTGGCCAGGCTGGTCTTGAACTCCTGACCTCAGGTGATCCACCTGCGTCTGCCTCCCAGAGTGTTGGGATTACAGGTGTGAGCCACCATGCCCAGTCTATTTTATCTAAACTTCTGCTAAATATTTGATTATTTCCTTTTTTTTTCTTTTTTTGAGACGAAGTCTTGCTTTTTTGCCCAAGCTGGAGTACAGCTATGTGATCTTGGCTCACTGCAACCTCCGCCTCCCAAGTTCAAGTGATTCTCCTGCCTCAGCCTCCCGAGAAGCTGGGACTACAGGCACATGCCACCACGCCCAGCTAAATTTTGTATTTTTAGTAGAGACGGGGTTTCACCATATTGGCCAGGCTGTTATAGAACTTCTGACCTCGTGATCTACTCGCCTCAGCCTCCCAAACTGCTGGGATTACAGCCATAAGCCACTGCACCAGCCTGATTATTTCCTTTTTAAATTTATTTCTCTCATGGTTTAATCACAGGCAGCTAAAATAAACCAGTTGGCACTTTCAACATCGTAACTGGAAATCTCCATAGGCACTTATCCACAAGTTCATTAAATACCCTTTTAATCTTTCACATTACTGCAGGTAAGAGTGTTGCCAAAGCTTCTGCACCAAATAACATGAAAAATAACAATTTCCTCACTGCTCTTCCAGCCTCTATCTAGAGTTCCCTTGAGGCTCCTCTTGCCTTTTGTCCTGTTTGGTCCCAAAGCCATGCCACATGTTGTAGGTTTTTGTCACAGTGCTTCTGGTGCCAAATTCTGTTTCAGTTGTCTAATATGTCATAAATTATCCCCAAATTTTCTGATTTAATGTGACAACCGTTTTACTGCCTATCATGATTCTGTAGCTTGTCCGGGCTCAGCTGGACAGACGTTTTGCTCTAAATAATGTTGGCTGGGGCTACAGTTATCTGCGGACTAGAATGGGTTGGAATATCCGAAATGGTTCATTCTCATGTCTGGGATGTTGGTACTGGCTATCCACTGGGAGCTCACTAGGGCTGCAGACTGGCGCATCCAGTACGCCTCTATGTAGCTTCTCAGTGTGGCTTGGGTGTCTCATAGCATGACAGCTAGGTTCCAAGAGGAAGCATCCCAAGAGTGCATGTTTCAAAGGAAAGCAAAGACAACCACACCTTTAAGGCCTGGACTCAGTAATACCAACGTGTCACTTCTGTCACATTCTATTGCTTAGAGCAGTCAGAGGGGAGGGGGAGTAAGCACCACTTCTTAATGTGAGGAGTGCCATGCTCAATCAGGGAGGTCAGAAATTGTTAGGCCATCTTTTCAGAGTAGTTATGCCACAGAGATAGAGACAGTGCGTAATGATGAGAGTCAGTACACCAGGAAGACATAACAGTTGTTTACGTGCATGTGTCTCATAACAGAACTTAAATATATGAAGTGAATGTTGACAAAAATAGACTAAGTCAAAATCCCAACCTTGCTGGAGATGATAGCACCCTTTCCTCAGTTATTTACAGAACAAATAGACAAAAACTCATTAAGGATATAAAATATTTTGCTAATACTGTCATCACACTTACTTCCTATAGATAGACACTACATACCACAGCTGCAGAATACCCATTCTCTCCAAGTGCCTAGGGGATATTTACCACAGTGGATTACTGGGGTCCTCCCTCCCCTACCAGCTTCTCCTCTGCTGTCCTAGTCCCACAAAGTCCAGACATTTCAGGAGCTCTGACCTCTCATCTCTACCTTCTCAGCTCAACAAGTCCACTGCTACACTCTCATTTGCCTCTACTTTTCTGGGCCATGTTCTAGAAAGTGCCCAGGCCAAAGAGCTAGGGCAAATATAGGTCTCTCTTTGGTGTTTCTCTTCTCTCAAGAATCAGTCATGGTTCTGGACTTCCTAATGCTTAATCTCTGAAATGGCTTCACGTATTTTTGTCCAGTTTTAATAGGAGGGTGTGCTCATGTGAAATAAGTCCAAATAAATTTCAGAAAATTGAAATTACTTGAATTATGATCTCTGACTACAATGGAATTAAATTAGAAATTGATTACAATAAGATGTCTAGAAAATTGACAAATATTTGAGAGTTAAACAACATACTTCTGAATAACTCATGGGTCAAAGAAAAAGTGGAGGCCAGGCGCAGTGGCTTACGCCTGTAATCCCAGTGCTTTGGGAGGCTGAGGTGGGTGGATCACGAGGTCAAGAGATCGAGACCATCTTGGCCAACATGGTGAAACCCCATCTCTACTAAAAATACAAAAATTAGCTGGGCATGGTGGGCATACCTGTAGTCCCAGCTACTCAGGAGGCTGAGGCAGGAGAATCGTTTGAACCCAAGGAGGCAAATGTTGCAGTGAGCCAAGATCATGCCACTGCACTCCAGCTTGGCAACAGAGTGAGACTAGATCTCACAAAAGAAAAAAAAAAAAAGGAAAATATTTTTAACTAAATGATGATGAAAATACAACATATCAAAAATTTTCAGATGCTACTGAGGCAGTGTTGTTTAGAGGGAAATATATAGCTTTTAAAAACTTACATTTGAAAAGAAAAGGGGCTCAAAATCAATTACCTGTTTCCAATTTAAAAGATAGGAGAAAAAGAGAAAATTAAACTCAGATTATGTAGAAGAGAATAAATGAAAAATATAGGAGAGAAAATAATGCAATAAGAAACAAAAAGAAAATTGAGAAAAGCCAAAATTCGAAAAAGCAAAAAGTTATTTTAAAAGATTAGTAGAATTGATAAATAGATTACATTGATAAACTATTAAATGACAAAACATTAATTGCAAGACCATTAAAGAAAAAAAGAAAATTTACTAGCATCAGTAAGGAAATAACTGCTATAGTTACAGAGCCTAGACTTATAAAAAGGATAATAATAAAATGGCATATATAAATAAATTGGACAATTTAGGTAAAATGGACTTATTTCTTAAAAAATACAACTTACCAAAACTTACAAAATGAAACAGAAAAATCTGCATAACCATATGTCTATTCATGAAATTGAATTTGCCATCAAAAGCATTCCCAAAAAGAACTCCAGATTCTATCGAACAATGAAGAAAAAAATATCTCAGTCTTTTATAAAAAAGAGAAGGAAGCACTTCCCAACTCATTTTAAGGGCAACACAACCCTGCTACCAAAACCTGGGATGGGCATAGACATAAAAGTCTTTAACGAGACACAAGTCGGGGAGTGGACTTATCTGGAGGTTCCAGTATGGCTTTGTTCATATGTCTGTGCCTTGGCATGGATTCATGCTGGTTTCAAGGTAGTGAGGCATCTTGAAACCAGGCTGGTGGCTTGGAGCTCCCAAAGAAATCAAGATACCTGGACCCTTTTCACAAGATGGCGCCAAAAGCGAAGAAGGAAGCTCCTGCCCCTCGTAAAGCCGAAGCCAAAGTGAAGGCTTTAAAGGCCAAGAAGGCAGTGTTGAAAGGTGTCCACAGCCACACACAAAAAAGAAGATCCACACGTCACCCACCTTCCGGCGGCCCAAGACACTGCGACTCTGAGGCAGCCCAAATATCCTCAGAAGAGCACCCCCAGGAGAACAAGCTTGACCACTACGCTATCATCAAGTTTCCGTCTACCATGAAGAAGATAGAAGACAACAACCCACTTGGGTTCCTTGTGGATGTGAAAGCCAACAAGGACCAGATCAAACAGGCTGTGAAGAAGCTCTATGACATTGATGTGGCCAAGGTCGACACCCTGATTCGGCCTGATGGAGAGAAGAACGCATATGTTCCACTGGCTCCTGATTACGATGCTTTGGATGTTGCCAACAAAATTGGGCTCATCTAAATGGAGTCCAGCTGGCTAATTCTAAATATATGTATATCTTTTCACCATTAAAAAAAAGAAAATACATGGAGGATACAAAAGAAATAAACAAAAAAAGTAAAAGAATGAAGCACACCTATAAGATCAAGAAAATAACCTCAAAAGGGCAAATCTAAGAGTTAGTGACCTTTAAGAGGAGATAGAGAGAGATAGGAGTAGAAAATTTATTCAAAGTGATAATATCAGAGAACCTCCCAAACCTAGAGAAAGACATCAACATTTAAGCACAAGAAGGTTACCGAACACTAAGCAGATTTAACCCAAAGAAGACTACCTCAAAGCAATTAATAATCAAACTACCAAAAGTCAAGGATAAAGAAAGGATACTAAAAGCCACAAGAGAAAATAAACAAATAACCATACAATGGAGCACCAATATGTCTGGCAGAAGACTTTTCCATGGAAACTTTACAGGCCAAAAGAGGGCGGCATGACGTAATTAAAGTGATGAAGGACTATAATCCCAGCACTTTGGGAGACCAAGGAGGGTAGATCACCTGAGGTCAGGAGTTCAAGACCAGCCTGGCCAACATGGTGAAACCCCATCTCTATTAAAAATACAAAAACATCAGCCAGACATGGTAGCGTATTCCTGTACTCTCAGCTACTCGGGAGGCTGAGGCAGGAGAATCACTTGAACCCAGGAGGCGAAGATTGCAGTGAGCTGAGATCATGCCACTACACTCCAGGCTGGGAATCAGAATGAGACCGTCTCAAAAAAAAAAAAATTTAATAAAATAAATAAAGTGATGAAGGTAAACTTTTATCCTAGAATAGTATATCCAGAGAAAATATCCTTTCAACATGAAAAAGAAATACTTTCCCAGACAAAACCTGAGGGATCTCATAAACACCAAACTTGTCCTACGGAAATACTAACAAGAGTTCTTTAATCTGAAAGAAAGAAATATTAATGAGCAAGAAAAAATCACCTAAAGGTACACAACTCACTGGTAATACTAAATACATAGAAAAACACAGAATATTATAACGTTATAATTGTGGTGTGTAAAGTACTGCAATCTTGAGTAGAAAGACTAACAGATGAACTGATCAAAAATAATAATTACATCAACTTTTCAAGACAGTACAATAAGATATAAATGGAAACAAAAAGTTGAAAAGCAGGGAGATGAATTTATTTATTTATTTATTTATTTATCTTAGGATGGAGTCTTGCTTTGTCACTGAGGCTGGAGTTCAGTGGTGTGCTCTCGGCTCACTGCAACCTCCGCCTCCTGGGTTCAAAGGATCCTCCCACTTCAGTCTCCAAAGTAGCTGGGATTACAAGCATTTGCCATAACACCCAGCTAACTTTTGTATTTTTTAGTAGAGGTGAGGTTTCACCATGTTGGCCGGGCTGGTCTCGAATACCTGATCTCAAGTGATCCACCCGCCTCAGCCTCTGAAAGTGCTGGGATTACAGGCATGAGCCACCACACCCAGCAAAAGCAGGGGGATGGATTTAAACTGTAGAGTATTTATTGGCCATCTCTTTTCTTGTTAGTTTATGCAATCATTGTTGTCATCAGCTTTAAAAGGGGTTTTAAAATATTATTTATAATATTATTTGGTTTTAAAATATTATTGTTTTTTGATTTGAGGTTACTTGGTTAACCTCAAATCAAAGAACATACGACTGATACACAAAAAATAAAAGCAAGAAATTAAAATGTACCACTGAGAAAATCACCTTCAGTAAATGAAAGACAGGAAAGAAGGAAAGGAGGAGAAGACTACAAAACAACAAGAAAATAAATAACAAAATGGCAGAAGTACGTAATAATATTGAATGTAAATGGATTAAACTCTTCAATTAAAAACAGAGTGGCTGCATGGATTAGAAAATAAGACCTAATGATCTATTGCTTACAAGAAGCACACTTCACCCATAAAGACACCTATAGACTGAAAATAAAGGGATTGAAAAAGATATTCCATACAAATGGAAACCAAAAAAGAACAGGAGTAGCTATACTTGCACCAGAAAAAATAAGTTTTAAGTTATAAAAACAAAGAATGTCATTATATAATAATAAAGGGGTCATTTCAGCAAGAAAATATAAGAATTTTAAATGTGCATACACTCAACAATGGAGCACCCAAATATGTAAAGCAAATATTATTAGAGCTTATAGAGAGAGTTAGACCCCAGTACAGTAAAAGCTGGAGACTTCAATACCCCACTTTCAGCACTGGACAGATCTTCCAGACAGAAAACCAGCAAAGACATTGGACTTAATCTAAACTACAGACTAAATGGACCTAATAGATGTTTACAGAACATTTCATCCAATGGCTCGAGAATACACATTCTCCTCAGCACATGGATCATTCTCAAGGATAAACCATATGATAGGCCACAAAGTAAGTCTTAAAAATAGCTATTTGCTGGCAAGATGGCTGAATAGGAAGAGCTCCGGTCTGCAGCTCCCAGTGAGATCAACACAGAAGGCAGGTGATTTATGCATTTCCAACTGAAGTATCCGGTTCATCTCATTGGGACTGGTTGGACAGTGGGTACAGCTCACAGAGGGCAAGCCAAAGCAGGGTGGGGCATCATCTCACTTGGAAAGCACAAGGGGTCAGTGGATTTCATTCCCTTAGCCAAGGGAAGCCGAGAGAGACTGCACTGGGAAGAACAATACATTCCAGCCCAGATACTGCACTTGTCCCCCAGTCTTCACAACCATCAGACCAGGAGATTCCCTCCAGTGCCTATGCCCCCAGAGTCCTTGGTTTCAAGCACAAAACTGGGTAGCTGTTTGGGCAGCCACCAAGCTTGCAGCAGGAGTTTTTTTTTTTTTTTTTTCATACCCCAGTGGCACCTGGAATACCAGTGAGACAGAACCGTTCACTCCCCTGGAAAGGGGGCTGAAGCCAGGGAGCAAAGTGGTGTAGCTCAGCAGGTCCCACCCCCTATGGAGCCCAGCAAGCTAAGATCCACTGGCTTGAAATTCTCACTACCACCACAGCAGTCTGAGGTCAACCTAGGATGCTCAATCTTGGTTGGGGATAGGGAGGGCCATCCACCATTGCTGAGGCTTGAGTAGGCAGTTTTCCTCTCACAGTGTAAACAAAACTGGGAACTTTGAACTGGGCAGAGCTCACCACAGCTCAGCAAAGCCACTGCCACCACACTGCCTCTCTTGATTCCTCCTACATGGGCACGGCATTTCTGAAAAAAAGGCAGCAGCCCCAGTAAGGAATGTATAGATAAAACCCCCATCTCCCTGGGACAGGGCACCTGGGGGAAGGGGTGGCTGTGGGCACAGCTTCAGCAGACATAAATATCCCTGCCTGACAGCTCTGAAGGGAGCAGTGGATCTCACAAAACAGCATTTAAGCTCTAATAAGGGACACACTGCCTCCTCAAGTGGGTCCCTGACCCTCATATATTCTGACTGGGTGACACCTCCCAGTAGGGGACAACAGACACCTCATAGAGAAGAGATATGACTGACATCTGGCAGGTGGCCCTCTGGGATGAAGCTTCCAGAAAAAAAGAAAAGGCAACAATCTTTGCTATTCTACAGCCTCCACTGGTGATACCTAGGCAAACAGGGTCTGGAGTGGACCTCCAGCAAACTCCAGCAGGCATGCAGAAGAGAGCCCTGACTGTTAGAAGGAAAACCAACAAACAGAAAGAAATAACACCAACATCAACAAAAAGGATGTCCATTCAGACACCTCATCTGAAGGTCACCAACATCAAAGACCAAAGGTAGATAAATTCATGAAGATGGGGAGAAGCACAAAAAGGCTGAAAATTCCAAAAATCAGAATGCCTCTTCTCCTCCAAAGGATCACAGCTCCTCACTAGCACGGGAACAAAACTAGACAGAGAATGAGTTTGATGAATTGACAGAAGTAAGCTTCAGAAGGTGGGTAATAACAAACTCCTCAGAGCTAAAGGAGCATGTTTTAACCCAATTCAAGGAAGCTAAGAACTGTGAAAAAAGGTTGAACAAATTGCTAACCAGTATAACTAGTTTAGAGAAGAACATAAATGACCTGATGGAGCTGAAAAATACAGCACGAGAACTTCATGAAGCATACACAAGTATCAATAGCTGAACTGATTAAGCAAAAGAAAGGATATCAAAGATTGAAGATTAACCCAATGAAATAAAGTGAGAGGACAAAGTTAGAGAAAAAAGAATGAACAAAGCCTCCAAGAAATATGGGACTATGTGAAAAGACCAAATCTACATTTGACTGGTGTACCTGAAAGTGCAGGGAGAATGGAGCAAGTTGGAAAACACTCTTCAGGATATTATCCAGGAGAACTTCCCCAACCTACCAAGGCAGGCCAACATTCAAATTCAGGAAATACAGAGAACACCACGAAGATACTCCTCGAGAATAGCAACCCTAAGACACATAATCATCAGATTCACCAAGGTTGAAATGAAGGAAAAAATGTTAAGGGTAGCCAGAGAGAAAGTGTAGGTTACCCACAAAGGAAAGCCCATCAGATTAACAATGGATCTCTCTGCAGAAACCCTGCAAGCCTGAAGAGAGTGGGAGCCAATATTCAACATTCTTAAAGAAAAGAATTTTCAACCCAGAATTTCATATCCAGCCAAACTAAGCTTCATAAGCAAAGGAGAAATAGAATACTTTACAGACAAGCAAATGCTGAGAGACTTTGTCACCACCAGGCCTGCCTCATAAGAGCTCCTGAAGGAAGTGCTAAACATGGAAAAGAACAACCGAAACCAGGCAATGTAAAAACATACCAAATTGTAAAGATCATCAATGCTATGAAGTAACTGCATTAACTAACAGGCAAAATAACCAGCTAGCATCATAATGACAGGATCAAATTCACACATAACAGTATTAACCTTAAATGCTGCAATTAAAAGACACAGACTGGCAAACTGGATAAAGAATCAAGACACATCAGTGTGCTGTATTCAGAAGACCCATCTCACATGCAAAGACTCATATAGGCTCATAATATAGGGATGGAGGAATATTTACCAAGCAAATGGAAAGCACAAAAAAAGCAGGGGTTGCAATTCTAGCCTCTGATAAAGCAGATTTTAAACCAACAAAGATCAAAACAGACAAAGAAGGGCATTACATAATGGTAAAAGAATCAGTGCAACAAGAAGAGTTAACTATCCTAAATATATATGTGCCCAATACAGGAGCACCCAGATTCATAAAACAAGTTCTTAGAGACACACAGAGACATAGACTCCCACACAATAATAGTGAGAGACTTTAACACCCCATTGTCAATATTAGACAGATTAATGAGACAGAAAATTAACAAGGATATCCAGGACTTCAACTCAGCTCTGAACCAAGTGGACCTAAAAGACATCTACAGAACTGTCCACCCCAAATCAACAGAATATACATTCTTCTCAGCACCAGATTGCACTTATTCTAAAACTGACCACATAATTGGAAGTAACACACTCCTCAGAAAATGAAGAAAAAAAAAAAGGAAATCAAAACAAACAGTCTCTCAGACTACAGTACAATCAAATGACAACTCAGGATTAAGAACCTCACTCAAAACCACACAACTACATGGAAATTGAACAACCTACTCCTGAATGACTACTGGGTAAATAACGAAATTAAGGCAGAAATAAAGAAGTTATTTGAAACTAATGAGAACAAAGACACAACGTTAACAGAATCTCTGGGACACATTTAAAGCAGTGTATAGAAGGAAATTTATAGCACTAAATGCCCACAAGAGAAAACAAGAAAGATCTAAAATCGATGCCCTAACATCACAATGAAAAGAAAATTCAAAAGCTAGCAGAAGACAAGAAAGAATTAAGATCAGAGAAGAACTGAAGGAGGTAGAGACACTAAAAAGCCTTCAAAAAAAATCAATGAATTAAGCAGCTGTTTTTTTAAAAAGATCAACAAAAATAGATAGACCACTAGCCAGACTAACAAAGAAGAAAAAGAGAGAAGAATCAAATAGACACAATAAAAAATGATAAAGGGATATCACCACCAATCCCACAGAAATACAAACTACCATCCAAAAATACTATAAACACCTCTACTCAAATAAACCAGAAAATCTAGAAGAAATAGATAAATTCCTGAACACATATACCCTCTCAAGACTAAACCAGGAAGAAGTCAAATCCCTGAATAGACCAATAACAAGTTCTGAAATTGAGGCAGTAATTAATAACCTACCAACCAAAAAAAGTCCAGGACCAGATGGATTCACAGCCAAATTCTACCAGAGGTACAAAAAGGACATGGTACCATTCCTTCTGAAACTATTCCAAACAGTAGAAAAAGAGGAAATCCTCACTAACTCATTTTATGAGGCCAGCATCATCCTGATACCAAAACTAGGCAGAAACACAACAAAAAAAGAAAATTTCAGGCCAATATCCCTGATGAACATTTATGTAAAAATCCTCAATAAAATACCAGCAAACCGAACCCAGAAGCACATCACAAAGCTTGTCCACCATGATCAAGTCAGCTTTATCCCTGGGATACAAGGCTGGTTCAACATATGCAAATCAATAAACATAATCCATCGTATAAACAGAACCAGTGACAAAAACCACATGATTATCTCGATAGATGCAGAATAGTCCTTTGACAAAATTTAACAGCCCTTCATGCTAAAAACTCTCAATAAACTTAGGTATTGATGGAACGTATCTCAAAATAACACTAGCTATTTATGACAAACCCACAGCCAATATCATACTGAATGGGCAAAAACTGGAAGCGTTCACTTTGAAAATGGGCACAAGATAAGGATGCCCTCTCTCACCACTCCTTTTCAACACAGTATTGAGAGTCCAGGGCAATAAGGCAAGAGAAAGAAATAAAGTGTATTCAATTAGGAAGAGAGGAAGCCAAATTGTCTCTGTTTGCAGATGACATGATTGTATATTTAGAAAACTCCATTGTCTCAGCCCAAAATCTCCTTAAGCTGATAAGCAACTTCACCAAAGTCTCAGGATACAAAATCAATGTGCAAAAATCACAAGCATTCCTATATACCAATAACAGACAAATAGCCAAATCATGAGTGAACTCTCATTCACAATTGCTACAAAGAGAATAAAATACCTAGGAATAAAACTAACAAGGGATGTGAAGGACCTCTTCAAGAAGAACAACAAACCACTCCTCAAGGAAATAAGAAAGGACACAAACAAATGGAAAAACATTTTATGCTCATGGATAGGAAGAATCAACATTGTGAAAATGGCCATACTGCCAAAAGTAATTTATAGATTCAATGCTGTCCTCATCAAGCTACCATTGACTTTCTTTACATAATTGGAAAAAACTACTTTATATTTTATATGAAACCAAAAAAGAGCCCACATAGCCAAGGCAATCCTAAGCAAAAGGAACAAAGCTGAAGGCATCACCCTACTTGACTTCAAACTATACTACAAGGCTACAGTAACAAAAACAGCATGGTACTGGTACTAAAACCAATATATAGACCAACTGAACAGAACAGAGGCCTCAGAAATAACACCACACATCTACAACCATCTGATCTTTCACAAACCTGACAAAAACAAGCAATGGGGAAAGGATTCCCTATTTAATAAATGGTGTTGGGGAAACTGGCTAGCCATATGCAGAAAGCTGAAACTCACTCCCTTCCTTACACCTTATACAAAAATTAACTCAAGATGGATTAAAAACTTAAATGTAAGACCTAAAACCATAAAAACCCTAGAAGAAAACCTAGGCAATACCATTCAGGATATAGGCATGGACAAAGACTTCATGACTAAAACACTAAAAGCAATGGCAACAAAAGCCAAAATTGACAAATGGAATCTAGTTAAACTAAAGAGCTTCTGCACAGCAAAAGAAACTATCATCAGAGTGAACAGGCAACCTACAGAATGGGAGAAAATTTTTGCAATGCATCCATCTGACAAAAAGCTAATAACCAGAATCTACAAAGAACTTAAACAAATTTACAAGAAAAAAAAAACCAATCTCATCAAAAAGTGAGCAAAAAATATGAACAGATACTTCTCAAAAGAAGACGTTTATACAGCCAACAAACATATGAAAAAAAGCTCATCATCGCTGGTCATAAAAGAAATGCAAATCAAAACCACACTGAGATACTATCTCAAGCCAGTTAGAATGGTGATCATTAAAAAGTCAGGAAACAACAGATGCTGGAGAGGATGTAGAGAAACAAGAATGCTTTTACACTGTTGGTGGGAGTATAAATTAGTTCAACCATTGTGGAAGACAGTGTGGCAATTCCTCAAGGATCTAGAACTAGAAATATCATATGACTCAGCAATCTCATTACTGGGTATATACCCAAAAGATTATAAATCATTCTACAATAAAGACACACGTATGTTTATTGCAGTACAGTTCACAATAGCAAAGACTTGGAACCAACCCAAATGCCCATCAATGATAGACTGGATAAAGAAAATGTGGCACATATACACCGTGGAATACTATGCCGTAAAAAAGGATGAGTTCATGTCCTTTGCAGGAACATGGATAAAACTGGAAACCATCATTCTCAGCAAAGCAACACAAGAACAGAAAACCAAACACCACATGTTGTCACTCATTAGTGGGAGTTGAACAATGAGAACACATGGATATAGGGAGGGGAACATCACACACTAGGGCCTGTCAGGGGGTTAGGGTCAAAGGGAGGGATAGCATTAGGAGAAATACCTAATGTAGATCATGGTTGATGGGTGCAGCAAACCACCATGGCACATGTATACCTATGCAACAAACCTGCACATTCTGCACTTGTACCCCAGAACCTAAAGTATAATTAAAAATTTTTCAAAACATTGAAATATCAAGTATCTTCTCTGACCCCAGTGGAATAAAACTAGAAATCAGTAACAAGAGGAATTTTGGATACTATACAAACACGTGGAAATAAAAAAATAGACTCCTTAAGGATCAATATAACAATGAAGAGACTAAGAAGAAGATTGATAAAATTCTGCAACAAATGATAATGGAAACACAACATATGAAAGCCTATGGCATACAGTGAAAGCCGTACTAAGAGAAATATTTATAGCTATAAGTGACTACATCAGATAACTAGAAAAACTTCAGAGAATAACCTCATGATGCATCTTTTTAAATTTACTTTTTTTTTTTTTTTTTTTTTTTTGAGACAGAGCTCGCTTTATCACCCAGGCTGTGTTGAGTGGTGCAATCTCGGCTCACTGCAACCTCTGCCTCCCAGGTTCAAGTGATTCTTGGGCCTCATCCTCCCAAGTAGCTGAGATTACAGGCATGCATCACCATGCCCAACTAATTTCTGTATTTTTAGTAGAGATGGGGTTTCACCATATTGGCCAGGCTGGTATTGAACGCCTGATCTCAGGTGATCTGCCCACCTCGGCCTCCCAGAGTTCTAGGATTACAGGCATGAACCACCTCACCCGGTCTACTTTAATTTTTTTTAACCTTTTTAACTTTTATTTCAGGTTCAGGGGTACATGGGAAGGTTTGTTACATAGGTAAACTTGTGTCATGGCGGTTTGCTGTACAGATTATTTAATCATGCAGGTATTAAGCCCACTACTCAATAGTTATCTTTTCTGCTCCTCTCCCTCTTCCCACTCTCTACCCTCAGTTACATCCCAGTGTCTATTGTTTCTTTCTTTGCATTCATAAATTCTCATCATTTAGCTCCCACTTATAAGTGAAAACATGTGGCATTTGGTTTTCTGTTCCTGCATCCATTTGCTACAGATAATGACTTCCAGCTCCATTCATATATATGCAAAAGACAAAATACCATTCTTTTTATTGCTGCATAGTATTCTATAGTGTATATGTACCACATGTTCTTTATCCAATCTGTCACTAATGGGCATTTAAACTGATTCCATGTCTTTGTTATTGTGAATAGTGCTGCAGTGAACATTCACATGCACATGTCTTTATGGGAAAATAAATTATATTCCTCTAGGTATATGCTCAGGAATAGGATTACTGGGTCAAATAGTAGTTCTGCTTTTAACTCTCTGAATAATTATCATACTGTTTTCCACAATGGTTGAACAAATTTACACTCCCACAAACAGTGTGTAAATGTTCACTTTTTTCTGCAACCTTACAAGCATCTGTTATTTTTTGACTTTTAATGATAGCCATGCTGACTGCTGTGAGATGGTACCTCATTATGGTTTTGATTTGCACTTGTCTAATGATCAGTGATATTGAGCTTTTTTTCAAAAGCTTGTTGACTATATGTATGACTCCTTTTGAAAAGAGTTTGTTCATATCCTTTGCTCACTTTTAAATAGGACTGTTTGTTTTTATCTTCTGTATTTAAGTTTCTAATAGATGCTGGATATTAGACGTATAGTTTGCAAATATTTTCTCCCATTCTGTAGGTTGTCTGTTCAATATGTTGATAGTTTATTTTGCTGTGCAGAAGTTCTTACGCTTAGTTAGATCCCAACTGTCAATTTTTTCTTTTGCTGCTATTGCTTTCAGCGTCTTTATCATGAAATCTTTGCCTGTTCCTATGTCTAGGATGGTAGTGCCTAGGTTGTCTTCCAGGGTTTTCATAGTTTTGGACTTTACATTTAAGTCTGTAATCCATCTTGAGTTGATTTTGTATATGGTATAAAGAAGGGGTCCAGCTTCAATCTTCTGCATATGGCTAGCCAGTTATGCCAGCACTGCTTATTGAATAATAAGGGGTTTTTCCCCATTGCTTGTTTTTGTCACCTTTGACAAAGATCAGATGGTCATAGGTGTGCAGCCTTGTTTCTGAGTTCTCTATTCTGTTCCATTGGTCTAGCTCTCTTTTTGTACCAGTACCATGCCGTTTTGGTTACTGTAGCATGTAACATAGTTTGAAGTTTGCTAATGTGATGCCTCCAACTTTGTTCTTTTTACTTAGCATTGCCTTGGCTATTCAGGCTTTTTGGTTCCATATGAAATTTTCGACAGTGGCTCATGCCTATAAACCAGTACTTTGGGAGGCTGAGGCAGGCAGATCATGAGGTCAGGAGTTTGAAACCAGCCTGGCCAAAATGGTGAAACCCCATCTCTACTAAAAATATAAAAATTAGTTGGGCACGGTGGTGGGTGCCTGTAGTCCCAGTTACTCAGGAGGCTGACACAGTAGAATCACTTGAACCGGAGGTTCAAGGTTGCAGTAAGCCAAGATCATGCCACTGCACTCCAGCCTGGGCAACAGAGTGAGACTCCCTCTCAAACAAACAAAAATCAAATTTCTACTTCTGTGAATGTTTTTGATAGTTTGATAGGAGTCACATTGAATCTTCAAATTGCTCTGGGCAGTGTGACCATTTTAATGACATTGATTCTTCCTATCAATAGATGCAGAAAAGACTTTTGATAAAATTAAACACGTTCCATGACAATAGAACGTTTTTCCATTTGTTTGTGTTTTCTCTGATTTCTTTGAGCAGTGTTTTGTAATTCTCATTGCAGAGACCTTTCGCCTCCCTGGTTAAGTGTATTCCTAGCTGTTTTCTTCTTTTTGTGGCAATTGTGAAAGAAATTGCCATTCTGATATGTCTCTCAGTTTGGCTGTTGGTTGTGTATGGGAATGCTAGTTATTTTTGTACATTGATTTTGTATCCTGAAACTTTGATGAAGTTGTTTATCAGCTGAAGAAGCTTTTAGGTTGAGACTACAGGGTTTTCTAGATATGGAATTATGTCATCTGCAAACAGAGATAGTTTGACTTCTCTCTTATTTGGATGCCCTTTATTTCTTTCTCTTGCATGATTGCTCTTTCTAGGATTTCCAATACCATGATGAATAGGAGCGGTGAAAGAGGGCATCCTTGTCTTGTGTTGATTTCCAGCTTTTGCCCATTCAGGATGTTGGCTGTGGGTTTGTCATAGATAGCTCTTATTATTTTTGAAGTATGTTCCTACAATACCTAGCTTATTAGGCATTTATAACATAAAGAGTTTAATTTTATCAAAAGTCTTTTCTGCATCTATTGAGATAATCATGCGGTTTTTGTTTTCAGTTCTGTTTATGTGATGAATCAATCACATTTATTGATTTCCATATAATGAACCAATCTTGCATCCTTAGGATGAAGCCTACTTGATTACGGTGGATCAGTTTTTGATGTGCTGCTGAATTTAGTTTTCCAGTATTTTGTTGAAGGTTTTTGTATTGATGTTCATCAAGGATATTGGCCTGAAGTTTTCTTTTATTCTGTGTCTGCCAGGTTTTTATTTCAAGGTGATGCTGACCTCATAAAATGAGTTAGGGGATGGGTGCAGTGACTCACATCTGTAATCCCAGCACTTTAGGGGGCTGAAGTGGGTGGATTGTTTGAGGTTAGGAATTCAAGACCAGCCTGGCCAACATGGTGAGACCCCATCTCTACTGAAAATACAAAAATTAGCTGGCTATGGTGGTGTGCACCTGTAACCCCAGATACTTGAAAGGCTGAGGTATAATTGCTTGAACTCGAGAGGCAGAGGTTGCAGTGAGGTGAGATGGCATCACTACACTCCAGCCTGGGTAATAGAATGAGACTCTGTCTGAAAACAAAAAAAAAGAGTTAGGGAGGATTCCCTTCTTCTCAATTTTTGAACTAGTTTCTGTAAAAATGTACCAGCTCTTCTTTGTACCTCTGGTAGAATTCAGCTATGAATCCATTATGATTGGTAGGCTATTTATTATTGAATCAATTTCAGAGCTCATTATTGGTCTGTTCAAGGAATCAATTTCTGCCTGGTTTGGTCTTGGGTGAATGTATTTGCGCAGGAATTTTTGCATCTCTTCTAGGTTATTTAGTTTGTGTGCATAGAAGTGCTTGTAGCAGTTTCTGGTGGTTATTTTTATTTCTGTGGCATCAGTTGTAACACTCCCTTTGACATTTTTAATTGTGTATATTTGGATCTTCTCTCTTTTCTTCTTGATTAGTCTAGCTAACAGTCTATCTCAATATTTTCTTTAAAAAAACTACCTTTTGGATTAGTTGATCTTATGAATAGTTTTTTGCCTTAATTTCCTTCAATTTAGCTCCAATTTTTTTTTTTTAGACGGAGTAGACAGAGTCTTACTCTTTTGCCAGGCCAGAGTGCAGTGGCACGATCTCAGCTCATTGCAACCTCTGCCTCCTGGGTTCAAGCAATTCTCCCACCTGAGTATCCCATGTAGCTGGGACTAACGGTGCACACCACCATGCCCAGCTAATTTTTGTGTTTTTAGTACAGACAGGGTTTCACCATGTTGGCCAGGTTGGTCTCAATCTCTTGACCTCATGATCCACCCACCTCAGCCTCCCAAAGTGCTGGGATTATAGGTGTGAGCCACCATGCCTGGCCTAGCTCTGATTTGTATAATTTCTTGTCTTCTGCTAGCTTTGGGGTTGATTTGTTCTTGCTTCTCTAATTATTTCAGTTGTGATGTTAAGTTGTTAAATTGAGATCTTTCTAACTAACTTTTTGATATAGGAATTTAGTGCTATGAATTTCCCTTTCAACACTGCCTTCGCTGTGTCCCAGAGTTTCTGGTATGTTATATCTTTGCTGTCATCATTTTCAAAGAACTTCTTGATTTCTGCCTTAATTTCATTATTTACCCAAAAGTCATTCAGGAGCATGTTATTTAATTTCCATGTAATTGTATGGTTTTGAGTGATTTTCTTGGTCTTGACTTCTATTTTTATTGTGTTGTGGTCCAAGAGTGTGTTGGTACGACTTTGGTCATTTTACATTTGCTGAGGATTATTTTATGTCAAATTTTGTGATTGATTTTAGAATATATGTCATGTTGTAATGAGAAAAAGATATATTCTATTGTTTTGGGGTGGAGAGTTCTGTAAGGGTCAATCATATTCATTTCATCCAATGTTGTGTTCAAGTTCTGAATACCTTTGAGAAATCCAAAACCTGATCAGACTAATAAGAAGACTGAAGCTATAATAAAATGTCTCTCACCAAAGAAAAGCCTGCAACCTGTCGGCTTCACTGCTGTATTTTACCAAGCCCTTAAAGAAGAACTAATACCTATATCCAGAATGATATTGTCTTGGTTGTCTTTCAGGGTTTTTATAGTTTTTTGTTTTATATTTAAATATTTAATCAAAGTTAAGTTAATTTTTATATATGGTATAAGGAAGGGGTCCAGTTTCAATCTTCTGCTTTTGGCTAACCAGTTATCCCAGCACTGTATACTGAATAGGGAATCCTTTCCCAATTGCTAGTTTTTAGAAAGTTCTTCAAAGACCAGATAGTCGTATATGTGCAGCCTTATTTGTGGGTTCTCTATTCTGTTCCACTGGTCTATATGTCTTTTTTTGTACCTGTACCATGCTGTTTTGTAGCCCCATAGTATAGTTTGAAGTCAGGTAGTGTGATGCCTCCAGCTTTGTTCTTTTGAATAGAATGCCTTGGCTATTCAGGCTTTCTCTCTCTCTCTCTCTCATTTTTTTTTTTTTTTTTTTTGGTTCCAAATGAATTTTAAAATTTTTTGTTTGTTTGTTTGTTTTTTTAGTTATTTGAAGAATGTCAATAGTCATTTAGTAGGAATAGCACTGAATTTACAAATTGCTTTGGGTAGAATGGCCATTTTCACAATATTGATTCTTCCTATCCCTGAGCATAGAATGTTAATCCATTTGCTTGTGTCATCCCTGATTTCTTTGAGTAGTATTTTGTAGTTCTCCTTGTAGAGATCTTTCAACTCTCTAGTTAGCTGTATGCCTAGGTATTTTATTCCTTTTGTGGGAATTGTGAATGGGATTGCATTCCTGATTTGGCTCTCAGCTTGACTGTTGTTGGTGCATAGGAATGTTAGTGATTTTTGCACATTGATTTTGTGTCATAATACTTTGTTAACGTTGTATATCAGCTTAAGGAGCTTTTGGACTGAGACTATGAGGTTTTCTATATATAGAATCATGTCATCTGATACACCAAAAACAATCGCAACAAAAGCAAAAATTGACAAATGTGATCCAATTAAACTAAAAATCTTCTGCACAGCAAAGGAAACTATCAAGAGAATGAGCAAAAAACCTACAGAATTGGAGAAAATATTTGCAAACTATGCATCTGACAAAAGTCTAATATCCAGCATCTGTAAGGAACATAAACAAATTTACATGGGAAAAAAACCATTAAAATGTAGACAAAGGACATAAACAGACACTTTTCAAAATAAAACATACATGTGGCCAACAATCATGAAAAAAAGTTCAACATCACTCACCATTAGAGAGTTGATGCACAGGCAACCAAAGCAAAAATGACCAAATGGCATCACATCAAACCCTCTGCACAGTAAATAATCAATAAAGTGAAAAGACAACCCACAGAATGGGAAAAAATATTTGCAAACTATCAATCTGACAAGAGATTAATAACCATAGTATATAAGGAACTCAAACAGCTCTACAGGGAAAAATCTCATAATCTGATTTTAAAATGGGCAAAAAATCTGAATAGATGTTTCTAAAAAGAAGACACACAAATGGCAAACAGATATTTGAAAAAGGTCCTCAACATCACTGATATCAGAGAAGCGCAAATCAAAATTACACTTAGATATCATTTTACCCCAGTTAAAATAGCTTTTATTTAAAAAGACAGGCAATAACAAATGCTGGCGAGGATGTGAAGAAAAGGGAACCCTTGTACACTGTTGGTGGGAATGTAAATTAGTACATCCACCATGGAGAACAGTTTGGAGATCCCTCAAAAAAGTAGAAATAGAGCTACCATATGATCCAGCAATGCCATTACTAGGTATATATCCAAAAAAAAAAAGGAAATCAGTATTTCAAAGAGATATCTGTACTTTCATGTTTATTGCAGCACTATTGTGTCCATCAACAGACAAATGGATAAACAAAACGTGGTACATATACACAATGCAGTATTATTCAGTCATAAAAAAAATGAGATCCTATAATTTGCAACAATGGGGATGGAATTGAAGGTTATTATGTTAAGTGAACTATGTAAGGCACAGAAAAACAAACTTCATACGTTCTCAGTTATTTGTGGGAGCTGAACATTGAAACAATTGAACTCATGGAGATGGATAGCAGAATGATTGTTATCAGAGGATGAAAAGGGTAGTTGAGATGGGGGTGGTCAATATAATTAGATGTATAAATATATAATTAGAATGAATAAGTTCTAGTATTTGATAGCACAAGAGAGTGACTACAGTCAATAATAATTTATTGTACATTTTTAAATACCTAAGAGTATATAATTGGATTGTTTGTAACACAAAGAAAGAATAAATGTTCTAGGTGATGAATACCCCATTTACCTTGATATAATTATTACACACTGTATGCCTGTATCAAAATATCTCATGTACCCTATAAACATACATATCTATTATATGCCCACAATAATTTTAAAAAAAAGAAATAAAGAAAAATAGGCAGGAGCTAGCACATATTTCCAAGATACCTGATTCTATGGGGTCTGTGTACCTTTCATGGCCTTTGAACTATTTACAACTCTGTAACTCATAGATGACTGGTAGCAATGCAAATTATTCTTGTCCAAAGACATCCAAATGAATTATTTTTGACAGTGTTTCAGTTGATTTCCTCCCTCGGTGTTGAAGAAGCCAGTTTTACATTTTTAAAGCAAATTTATTTAAGTATTCCTGATGGCAGCTCAGTGTGGTGGCTCACACCTGTAATCCCAGCACTTTGGGAGGCCGAGGCAGGTGGATCACAAGGTCAGGAGTTCAAGATCAGCCTACCAACATGGTGAAACCCCATCTCTACTAAAAATACAAAAATTAGCTGGGTGTGGTGGCATGCGCCTGTAATCCCAGCTACTAGGAGGCTGAGGCAGAAGAATCACTTGAATCCAGGAGGCAGAGGTTGCAGTGACCCAAGATCGTGCCATTGCACTCCAGCCTAGGCAACAGAGTGAGACTCAGTCTCAAAAAAAAAAAAGTATTCCTGATGGCTTGTATGGCCAAATACATATCTGTACTTGATTCTCCTTTGAATCTGTTTTGTTTTTTGTAGCATGTTACTAATGCCCTCATTAATAAATGAGTTAAAGTCTTTGACCTGTGTTTATATTTCTACAAGATACCACATTTTTCCTTTAAAAATATATATCTTTCCATTGGAGGATAGGAGAGGCTTCCAGGCATAGGGAATAATGACATGTTTTTAAGATATGATCATGAGAAAGAACATGGTATGCTGGTAGCAGAAGAGGCACAGGAGTAGTGGAGAGGTGAGGCTAGAAGAATAAGCAAAATTTAGGTTAAAAGGACCTTGTGGGTCTGGAGTGGAACTCCAGCAGTCCTACAGCAGAGTGGCCTGACTGTTAGAAGGAAAACTAAAAAATAGAAAGAAATAACTTCAACAGCAACAAAAAGGGCATCTACTCAGAGACCCCATCTGAAAGTCACCAACTACAAAGACCACAGGTACATAAATCCACAAAGATGGGAAGAAACCAGCACAAGAAGGATGAAAACACCCAAAACCAAAACACCTCTCCTCCTCCAAGGGATCACAACTCCTTACCAGCAAGGGAACAGGCTGGATGGAGAATGGGTCCAATGAATTGACAGACACAGGTTTCAGAAGGGGGGTAATAACAAACTTCTCTGAGCTAAAAGAACACGTTCTAACCCAATGCAAATAAACTAAGAACCT
>CAUYLG010011954.1:0-12303 GCA_963573385.1 Cacajao melanocephalus
TCTAGCCTGGGCAATAGAACAAGAATCCCGTTCTCTCTCCCTCTTTCTCTTCCTCTTTCTTTCTCTCGTACATTCTTTTTTTTTCTTTCTTTCACTCTCACTTTCTTTCCTCTCTTTTTCTTTCTTTCAAAAAAAAAAAAATGCTTACTGTATATTGCTTAGAGGGTGAGGCTGTTGACTGTGGATTTTGCAATTAGATTATCAGGAAGAAAATCCCCAGTATC
Source organism: Cacajao melanocephalus (assembly GCA_963573385.1). NCBI lineage: Eukaryota > Metazoa > Chordata > Mammalia > Primates > Pitheciidae > Cacajao > Cacajao melanocephalus. Next base: position 225 of record CAUYLG010011954.1, read on the forward strand.
TATAACTATTGGTCTTTTCATCTGGGCAACTCAGAAAGTTAAATTCTCCTATCCTGGCATAAGTAAGTTATGAGGTGCAGCTTCCTCCCTCCCCAGATTGCTGTTAAATAGAGATGCTGTTTGTTAAGTATAGTTCCCATTTTGCTTTTTGGTATAAGATCCCATCTTTATTGCTGAATTCTTATATTGGGGAGAAGGAATCTCTTTCTAGATTGTATATGCTTTTGCATGGATCTTTGTCTGTTCATGTACCAGTACCACACTGTTTTAATTATTAGTTCTTGATAGTATGTATTATTACCTGGTAGTTACTCTTGATTGCTCTACTTTTTCAGAATGTATTAAAAAAATCTGGACATTGACACTTAGAGGAAATAAGTCCCTTTCCCAGAGTACCTTAGATAGCAAGTGGTGTAACTGTCATTGGAACCTCTCTCATAATCACCACATTTCATTGATTCAAATGCCTTTGTTTAAAATATCTACTTATCTCCTTCGGGAAAAATTTGGAGGCAGAGATATTTCTTCTTAACTCTTTCAAATTCCCCAAAACTCAAATTTCCTTCAGAACCTCTGAGGGCTTGGGTCATATCTTCAGTGAGGCTGGTGGCCAACTTGCTAGGAATAGCTGGAAGGTGGGGAAACATAGCAGAAAAGAGATCTCATGTCTCCACATCCAATGAGCAAAGCTAGTAATAAGTCTTCCAATACATTACTTTTTAATGTATATTTCAAGATGTGTTCTTATAGGCATGTTCCTTTTCATAGTGGGGCCATAAATATCAAATAGTTATGTCATCTTAAAATGTCATTAATTTTAAGAAAATTTGCCTAAACCTAATAATAAAAATATCTCACTTTTATTGAAATTTCTATGTATTTAACTATCAATGAGGTCAAGTATCTTACCCTCTGTTTTCATTCATTACATAGACTTCTTCGGTTACAAGCACATTAATGTCCTCTGTTCCTCTATCTTAGTGTGTGTCTATTAAAATCTGATTAATTTGTAAGTACTCATTATATGTAAGGAATATTTAAAATTTTTTTCCACATGTTGAAAATATTTTTTCCTTGTTTGTTGTTGACTTTGGTTTATTGTGTCTTTTCCATGTGAAAATGGAAAGACTTTCACGTATTAACATTTACTGATATTTATCTTTATAACTCTGAGTTTTGGTATGGGAGATACAGTATGCCTGTATAAATAGGAATTCAATTTTGTCTCTAATTTTTGATGAGATAGCATAACATAATATGCTAGGTATATTTTTTAAAATTTAGATCTCTCAAAATATTCATTATACACTGTATCAATTAAAGTACTTAGAAACTGCTCAGCATTTTCCACTTTAGTTCTTTCCTTGAATTCATACTGAGGTGAATTCTGTTAGAGATAAATTTGGGGCACAGCCTTAGATCTAAAGAATGTGAAAAAATTCCCTATGTCCAGTGGGAAAATCGGCAAAAGCTAAAAGCAAACAAAAAAAGAAAGTGTAAGAATAGATAGAGGATTTAAAATGTTATCCTCTCTTGCTTTTTCAGATGGTCTTGTTTGTGTCAAGTACAAAAGCAGCCCCTGTGTGTGACTAATGAATCTTCCAAGGCATTCTGGGGACTGTGTTGTCAGCCATTTTAATGGCCTATTAAGCACAGGATTGAATAGATTAAGCATGCAGCTGTCCAAAATAGACCTTGAGTAATCTGACTGACCATGTTAGACCTTGTGTGACACAGCATCCCTTAGGCTGATATTAAGGACTCAGACAAGGTGAGAAAAGTCTATGCTCTAGAAACGCAGTCCTTCTTAGGACAAAATAAGCCAACAAATATGGAAGACAAAGGTTAGTAGGATGGAGAGTGTCATAGAACAAGTATTTCACTCAAAACCCAGTTCTGCTTGTTAATAACCATGTGCCTTGAACAAGTTATTTTTGTTTATTTATTTATTTTTTGAGATGGAGTTTTGCTCTTGTTGCCCAGGCTAGAGTGCAATGGTACGAGCTTGGTTCACCACAGCCTCCACCTCTAGGGTTCAAGCGATCCTCCTGCCTCAGCCTCCTGAGTAGCTGGGATTACAGGCATGTGCTACCATGCATGGTTAATTTTTGTTAGTAGAGTCGGGGTTTCTCCACATTGGTCAGGCTGGTCTCGAACTCCAACCTCAGGTGGTCTTCCCGCTTCAGCTTCCCAAAGTGCTAGGATTACAGGCATGAGCCACCACACTAGGCCGTTTAATTTTTTAAGTTTCATTTTCTCCTAAGAAGAAATGGGGAAATTTTCTATCTTTTTTTTTCAGGGTAATTTTCATTAATTTAAGTAAGAATATCTAGAGTGCCCCTAGAAGATAACCAAATGTGAAACAAATTCTCGAAAAGCTCTGATATGGTTTGGCTCTGTGTCCCCACCCAAATTTCATGTTGACTTGTAATCTTCAATGTTGGAGGAGGGGTCTGGTGGGGAGGTGATGGGATCATGAGGGTGGACTTCCACCTTACTGTTCTCATGATAGCGAGTGAGTTCTCACAAGATCTGGCCAAGGCGGGCAGATCACCTGAGGTCAGGAGCTCAAGACCAGCCTGCCCAAATAGCGAAACCCTGTCTCTACTAAAAATACAAAACAATTAGCCAGGTGTGGGGGCGCTCGCCTATAGTCCCACCTACTTAGGAGGCTGAGGCAAAAAATCACTTGAACCTGGGAGGCTGAGGTTGCAGTGAGCCAAGATCACGCTACTGCACTCCAGCCTGGGCAACAAGAGTGAAACTACATCCCAAAACAAACAAACAAAACAAGAGCAGTGTGTAGCTCTTCCCCCTTCCCTCTCTTCATCCTGCTCTGCCAGGTAAAGATGTGCCTTCTTGCCTATCACCTTCCGCCATGATTGTAAGTTTCCGGAAGCCTTCCCAGACAAGCTTCCTGTTAAGCCTGTGGAACTGTGAGTCAATTAAACCTCTTTCCTTCATAAATTACCCAGGCTCAGGTAGTTCCTTACAGCAATGCGATAATGGACTCACACAGGCTCCTTCATGAGCTTCTCTTCCTGTCTCCTTTTCGTGTTTCATCATCTCGAGGCCTCGTCATTCTCTTATCAATTCAAAATTACTTTTAAGCGGCCACTTTGTTTAAGACACTATGTCATGGGCTATTAGACTAGTACACTGTTGAATAAAACATGAGTTTTGCTCTAAAAAAAAGCCTATAGGTTAATTAGAGAGATGATAATAAAAGTTAATATTTATTGCTCAATTATTCCTTGCTAGATGCTTAATTCCCAGTTAATTCCCACAGCTACTCTAAGGGATACATTTTCTCCTTTTCCCCATTTTACAGGTGAGACAAAGTCAGTAAATATGTCCAAAGTCACATAATCTGCAGGTGTCTGAGCAAAGATTCAAGTCCAAGTATCTATGAATTCAGAGCCCAAGCTTTAATCAGACTTGAACACTATGCGATACTAAAAAGTAATTACACTGTGGTATAATATAACTAGAATGTGGTGAATGGCATATGAACTGCAAACAGATTGGCATGGACATTTAGAGGAAGGAGTGGCCACTTTCAGCTGCAAGAATCAGGAAAGACTGTGTAGGAGAGATTGAAGATGCAGCTTTAAAAGCAATATTAGTCTGTGCTCTGCCAAGATTATTTTTTTTCAGCAGAAATACTTTGAAGTGAAAGTGGGAATCTATCCAATAACAAACCAACATGAGTAAAACACAGCCTTAGAAGTAAAGAGCCCACTTCTCTTGACTTAGACCTCCAAATGCCAAACCTGGAAAATGGAAATTTTCCACAAAGAAGCAAACATTATTTCACCCTTGGCTAACCATGGGCCAATCTGTGAGTGCTTCCAATGTTTTAGCTGGGAGGATGAACTCTGTGTGTGCTGGTGTGATAGCCCAGCAACTGTGTGAACAAAGACGTGAGTTGCTCTTGGTACCATCCAAAATAACCTCTTTGAAGTCAGGATTCCCTATAGAGCCGTGGTCCACAACCGGTTTGACACCAGGGACCGACTTCATAGAAGACAAGTTTTCCGTGGATGGGAGGGTGGTAAGATGGTTTCAGGATGATTCAAGAACATTACATTTATCATTAGATTCTCATAAGGAGTGTGCAACCTATATCACTCACATGCACAGTTCACAATAGGGTTCACACTCTTATGAGACTGTAATGCCATTACTGATCTTACAAGGAGTGGAGCTCAGCTTTGGTCCTTGCCCATGGCTCACTTCCTGCTGTATGGCCCAGTTCCTAACAGGCCATGGACTGTTAAGAGTTGGGGACCCCTGCTATAGAGCATAGAATTATATTATCTATTGCAGGGGAAGGAGAAAAACAAAGATTTCTCTACCCTATGATAGACTAATATTTTTTTGAACTATGTACCAGAAGATATTTTTTATTAATACCACTAGAAACAAAACACAGTGCTGCTAATTTTTTTTGATGAATATATTTCAAAACATATTTCAAACTCTAGGTCCTATCAGACAGCTGCTAATGGGTGTGAAAGAGAACTCCTACTCCTCCACCTCCTGAGATGTGAATTTTTAGTATTAGCCAAAGCTCATGCCAGGGATACATTACCTCTGAATTTCCCTGGTCATATTTCATAGATGTTTCAGCTAGAATTGCTAAAGACTGACTTATTGGGGTGCAAGGTGAAAAATAGGTAAAACTCTTCTCTACTTGCCTGTCTTTCCACTCCTGAGACCCTTAATCATGCTGATTGGAAGCAGGCATTTGTGGCTGACAGTCTCTTGGCCTGACCCCTGACACACAGGTGCCTTGCTCAGCTCACGTCATCTTCTTTTGTTTGTTCCACCTGTTTTGTTGCCTTGCATACCCATGCTACTATGACCCTTAGCCTCAGGAGCACAGATTTCTTGCTCTGTTTCTTTAGTCATCTCAGTCTATACAGGTGAGAAAGACCTGAATGGAGGGTCATCTATCAGATGTTGAAATCAAAGTTGACCTCAGTGCAAATAATATTTTCAACTTAAATGTTTAACTTCTATATTTTGGCATATAGTACTCATCTGATGGGTATCATCTTGCAAATACAGACTCAAATAAGAAATAGATGTCTTATTATTTAATTTGCATAAAATGAAATAAAATCTTATTCTAAGTCCTTTTACCACTTGGCTCTTGGGAAATTGAATCATATCGCTGCTGGCTTCCCTGTCTTTCACCCTCTGTGTTTGCAGTCAAAATATGAAGGAAATTAGTGAGAAAGCTATCATTTATGGTTTAAATAATTTAATTGAGCATGAGAATGTGTATTTTAACATGCAAAAAATATTGCAAGACTATTTTCTTAGCTATATCGAGAACAGGGCACATTAATACATTATATTCACGTGATTAATACTACCATGTGAATTGGTAGTTAATATAATTCATGATTAGGAAAGGGTTAATACAGTTCACGAAAAGCATGAGAACAGTTCTTGGTACATGATTGTCATCATCATTATCATCATGCAACTATTGTTTGAAAACATCTAGGGAAAGAGAGATCCACATCTCACAAGTCATATCAACATTGCCTAGCTCTCATTATTACCATGTTTTTGTTAATTAAGGTAAGAGAAAGGCTTCAGATTTTAATACATGTGAACTCTAGTTATTTGCATCCCACTATATTTTCAACTGTGCTCCTGCACTATCACCATTGCCAAAGATGTTTTTTAACTATTTATCACTCCGCAGCACCTCCTATTCAATCAATGGTGTTGACCAACAAACATGCACATATATTCCATGTTGAGCTAGAAAAAGTGATTACTTAAAAAGAAATTTTATTTAATGACGGCAAAAGATAAACTGATATCTTGTTTCTGAAACTAATGAAGAACAAAATTTTACGGAATTAACATCATGATTGTTATGCTAACATATGCGAGGTTATTTCCCTGAAATATTTATTTGTAGTAAATCATATGCTATCTAAACTAAGTAATTTGGTAAGAAATTACATTCTTTATGAACACTTGTACATTTAACAGCGCTATCAACTCACTTCTTCTGCATAGAATAATTTAAAATTTTGGATTAATGAGAAATATGTAGTTGTGGAGTTTTAAATTAGGTTTGAAAACTTCAATTTTTTTTTCAATAAAAGAGAGTAATTATAAGCTGTTTAGGCAATCTTAATGTATTTTTTAGCTAATTGAAAAACTGGTTATTTAATGCAATAGTAAACAATTCTAAAATTTGATAGCTCTATTATATCCTGATTTATAAAATCTGAAATTAAAATTGCATACAGTTATTTTATAAATAATAAAATGCAACAAGCCTTTCTGTTAAATAAGATTTTTTTTTGTTGTTCACAAGAAACTACCCACTAGATGGCACTAAACAACTGCCAAAATTTTTCAGACAATGACTTTATACCAGGTCAAGAAAACAATCCAAGAGTCCTGATTGATGGGACAGTTGATCCGAACAGACATATTTAGTCTCAAAGTCACTAAATTACACATAAGGTGATACTGAAAGCTATCTACTCTATATTCTCTATGTGCAGGGCAAATAGCTAGATCTTAACGCAAATGGGAAAATGTAAATGGTTCTTATGATTAAATTGCACTAATCTGAATTCCACTAAAATTCCACTATCTGACCAAGGCCTGGATTTTCTCAATATTTATGAAGAAATAGACTTTGCTAAACAGCAATAACAAAAAGATGAAAAAGAATTCCAGAAACAATAATTTACATATAATTTATACTGATAATTGTAACTATTCTTGACCAAGGGCTGGTAGGGGGAGATGAATATAAAAACTTACCACTTCTTTAGGGCTTTCTGGAATTTAAAGCTACATTTGTAGAAGGTGTTGAACTTGTAAATTAAATCACAAAACTAGAAGTATTATAACATATGTACACAAAGCCAAACGTTAGACAAAAGCTCCAGGTTTCAGATAATGGTATTTGTATGTGTTAGCCAGTGGAAATATTCCACTAACTTATTTGGAGGTTTATGATATTCAGCTACACAATGCATAATCAAACACCAGATGGCTTTGCAAGCAGTGCATTTGCTATCTTGCACCCGTTTTGTTGTATAAAGATGGGGTAATCTTAATGGTAATCACCTTGGTGTCACTTCATTTGTGCCCCTAGTTGTATACGTAGGACCTTAGCTCCCTGAAATGTGCACCCCTTCTAAAGGGTTCATAAAGATCCTGAAATACCTGTCTCTTATTCAGTTACCATCATGCTCTCTGCCTTTTTGTTTGTTGTCTAAATTCGTCCCATCTCTGCTGGGCACCTAGGGGCCTCCTGGGCACTTCTGTCACTTTGGCCACCATGTATACTGGGCACTGGAGTTCACCATCACAACTGAGCCACTGAGGCCATGGAGACACCAAGGCCATGCAGTTTTGTGGAAGGTAGTTTGCACTGGGTGCCAGGTTAACTTCTGGAGACACCATGGTGAACCAGACAAGCATGACCCTTACCTTGTGGAATTTGCTGGTGGTCATTTCTCTCTATCTTTCTATCTGCTTTACTGATTGTAAATGAAATGTACTACATTCCTAAGAATGTAGTAACTTCATTAAATTCTCTTACTTGAATTATAAGCAGAAAAAGCAATTAGATGGTAAATGGTGTGTTTTAATTTAGATCTAACTTGTGATTGTTTATATGAGTTTTTATTGTATTCCTACTAGTTAATATATAAAGGTATTACATATTTATTCATGGTAGAAAACTTGGGGGAAAATACTAAAATATACAAAGAAAAACTAACAGCCAGACTCCTACCCTGCAGTGATAATTGCTATTAATATTTGGGTGAACATTCTCTAATAATTTTGTGTGTATATGCATTATCATTTGCTCACATGTGCACATTTCCAGTTCAGTTTAGTCAGAACTTGCTAGAGGTCCAGCCATTAAATAGTTTTATTTATTTACTTCTCCATTTACAATCATTTCAACAACACTCTCAAATCTCCTTCTTGAGTTCTGAACATGCAGAAAGGTTGTATCATGCAGTGGTTTAGATCATGAACCCAGCAACTAGCTAGCCTGCCACTTCTAGTTGTGTGACCTCTGGAAAATTGTTCACATCTCTCTGTGCCTCTCAGTTCCCTCTGTCTGATGGAGTTGTTATGAATTGGATGAATTAACACTGTTAAAGCAATTAGAATAGGGTCTGCTACGAAACAAGGTTGATCTCCTTTAAGTTACAGGATTTTTTCCTTCTAGTTAAGCTCTAATCTCGTCCTTTCCTTTCTCTCCAGCTCCTGCTTGAAATTGGAGGGGAGGGGGCAATCATTTGCTCTTTCATTTCTCTCTTGGTTCTAGCTCTACTGCTACTATAGCATAGGGAAAGAGGAGAGGGTAAAATTTAGAGTAAAAGGCTAAAGATTTTTCTCAGCAGGGAGAGAGACTATAAACCCATCAGTAAGTTGTTGCAGTTTCTTTGGGATGCCCCTGGTGGCAGGTGCTCAACGCTGGCTCTTTCATAGGGCATATATAAAGTTCTTGGACAAGGGGGGACTTTGTGAGGCCTCCCCCAGCACTGTCAGAACAGGCTCTGGCCCAGGATGAATCTTCCCACCAACCCTCACCAGCACATCATGCACAGATACTTGCAATGGGGACCCCTTTGCTTCTCAGCCATCCACATTTATATGGACAAAAAGGCTCATACCTGGATGCTTCCCCCGACATAAACTCCTCATCCATCCATGCCATGAAATACAATGTGAATGCTGGCCATCTTATTATTCTGTGATCTCTTTCTTGTCCTCTTGTATAGGTAGGCATAGGGCAGATCAACAAATCAGCTAAGTAAACATCCAACCAGGGCACGAGATGCCAGTTTCCTCTTCTTCCTTGCTTCTTACTGTCACCTCTGTTCTTTCCAAGAGGTTTTTCTAGAGCCCTTCTCACATGGTTTTGAGGTGGCATGGGCCATACTTCCCTCTTTTTTATAGGGAAGAGGAATGAAAACCTCTTCAGCCTCTTCATTGTGAACTCTGCACATCCCTGGCTCTGAGATGTTGAAAAGGCACAACTGTACTACACTCTTATAATTTCTAGTCCTATGCAGCAGGGAAGTGGGTGATAGGGTGGTGGTCACAGAACCACTTTGGTCATTTTGCAGTAAGACCTGGAGAGCTGCCTGGCCCCTCTGTGATGCTCTATGATATAAGCATCTTAGGATGTAGGTCATGCCTACTGTGTTCAACTTTGGGGTTTCAATGAGAAGTAAAGCAAGAGAAAAGGTGTCATTCAATGTCCTATTAAATATATTTATTTTCATTTTTATCAAAAGTTTGCTTCTTTAACTCAGATATCTCTTCAAAGCTCCAAGTATAGCTGACATCTTCTCTAGAACTTCTCAAAGATAACTCAAATTGAACATGTGTAAGATGGAATCTTCCCACAAATTTGATCAGCTTCCATTATTCATCCTCACCAAAAACTAACTCCATGGAATATCTCTTCTTTACATTGTACATTTCACTTTTGAAATATTTCTGAAATTAGTCTACTTCTCAATCTCTAAAACTGGCCCACTCGTCAAAGTTCCTACATCTCCTGTTCAGTTCACTTCAATAGCCTTGTTTTATGATGTCTGCTCCTGACCTGTCCCCATCTCCATCCCCACACCCAGACTGATCTTTGAAAAGTGCACACATAATCAAGTTATTCCTCTGCTTAAAATAGTTTGATGATATTCCATTATTCTTTAGAACTAAAACTAAAAATTAAAGTTTAATTTTCATCAAAATTAAAACTAGAAATCTTGATTGATAAGACCAATGAGTTCTTACCTCTGGAGGTTTTAAACCATGTCCACAAATTCTTTGGCATTGTCCCATTGAAGGCTGAGCACTGAATCTACACCATTCATTACTGGTCAATGAGTGGAGTGGGCATTGGTTATAATATGTAATGATGTTATATGTTTAGAGGATAGATCATAAAAGGCAATGTAGCTTCCACTTAGTTTGCTGAAATAGTTGACTTGTGTCCCGAGCTGTGACATAGGAAGTCCTACCATCCAATGGGAATTTAGCGTTGGTGTGGAGGAATCCTTGCAAATAAACTTGTGGGAACAATACACTCCTAACTCCTAACATTCTAGAAACCTGGGTTGAGATAACCATTAATGGTAACTGTATTAGTCTGTTCTCACACTGCTATAAGGACATACCTGAGACTGGGTAATTTATAAAGGAAAGAGGTTGAATTGACTTGCAGTTCTTCAGGGCAGGGGAGGCCTCAGGAAACATACAGTCAGGGCAGAAGGGGAAGCAAGCATATCCTTGTTCACATAGCTGCAGGAGAGAGAAGAATGAGAGCCTAACAAAGAGAGAAGCCTCTTATAAAACCATCAGATCTCATGAGAACTTACTATCATAAGAATAGCATGGGGAAACCGCCCCTATGATTCAGGTACCAATCACTAGGTTCCTCTGTGACATGTGGGGATTATGGGAACTACAATTCAAGATGAGATTTGTGTGGGGACACAGCCAAACCATATTATAACTTTGACATTTGATCTATATCAGTCTATTTTTCCCATACTGTCTGCAGTTTATCCCAAGGCCCTACATAGTAAATTTCATATAGTTGGAATTCAATAACCATTCTTGAATAAGTAAATGAATGATTGAATATAAAATTATAGCAATATTATATGTACTGTTTTTTAAGCTCCTTTCTTCACTTTTCCATGTCATTAAGTATTCCTCTACAATATCATTGGTGGAAAGAATATTTTCTATATACTCTAGGTTAATTTATTTAATGAATCTCCTTTTGATGAGCATTTTAGTAGTTTATTTTTTCATTATAAGTAACACTAGCTTGAACATTCTTATCCAAAAATCATTTTTCATCTCACAGATCATTTCTTTGGCATAAATTTCCTAAAAGTATAATTGCTGGGTCATGAAACACTTGTGTTTTAAATTTATTGAGATATTCAGTATAGCTTTAAAGTAAATGTGTTTTATCTTCAGAGTAGGTAGCCTTCACTTGCCTTTGGCCTGACTTATAATTTTCACGGGCATTTAATAAACTGAGTTTCAACTTGATACCCAGGGACAGAATTATACTGCTTTTTAAATGAAATAGCTTTAGAAACATTAAACTGACAAGTCTTCTTGCTAAGAAATAAGATTATTTTAATAGCCAAGTGACTCGAGAAAATAATCTTCTAAGGATGTAGAACCATAGAAAAAGAATCTTTTGAATTATTCTTTTTAAAAAAGGCAAAAGTTGAAAATATTATTAAGAACAGAAAATCAAACACCGCATGCTCTCACTCATAGGTGGATGTTGAACAATGAGAACACAGGGATATAGGGAAGGGAACATCACACACTAGGGTCTGCTGGGGGTGCCAAGAGAGGTACAGCAGGGGGTGGTGGGGAGGTCAGGGAAGGATAACATAGGGAGAAATGCCAGATGTAGGTGATGGGGGGATGGAAGCAGCAAACCACATTGCCACGTGTGTACCTATGCAACAATCCTGCATGGTCTGCACATGTACCCCAGAACCTAAAGTACAATAAAAAATAAATAAATAAAAATTAAAAAAATAAAAACCTATACATCCAGCTCCAATCAATTAGAACAACTTATGAATAGTAATTATAGTAAGTGACCAAGCAGTTGAATTTAATTTTACATGTTAGTGGGTATTTTATATTTTTATAGCATCAACTACCTTAGATCTTTTATCTTTTTTTTTAATTTTTGAAAGAAAGAAAAAGGAAAGAAAGTTAGAGAGAAAGAAAGAAAAAGAAGAGAAAGAAGGAGAGAGAACGGGATTCTTGTTCTATTGCCCAGGCTAGAATGCAGTCTAAAAATGGGTATTAAAAACCTCTTTTATGCCAATAATTGTGCTTAACAATGGAGACAGGGAGGAATAAGAGATGAAAATAACAAACAAGCAGCCAACCAATATTTTGTTTAAACCTGTGAAATGCTATGCAATTGCTGAGGAGTGATTTACCTCCAATTATGTGGTCACTTTTAAAACAGGTGTAATATGATACTGAGAAAAATGTATGTTTTGTGGATTTG
>CAUYLG010011955.1:0-21525 GCA_963573385.1 Cacajao melanocephalus
GTTCCTTCACAGAAAACTACCCGATGGCAGATGAATTGCCTTTCATGATATATTTAAATTTAAGTACCTATACTGCAGTTCTCTTTTTTTTGAGATGGAGTCTTGCTGTGTCACCAGGCTGGAGTGCAGTGGCGTGATCTCTGCTCACTGTAACCTCCACCTCCCAGGTTCAAGCAATTCTCCTGCCTCAGCCTCCCGAGTAGCTGGGACTACAGGCGTCCACCACCATGCCCAATTAATTTTTGTATTTTTAGTAGAGACAGGGTTTCACCATGTTGGCCAGGATGGTCTCGATCTCTTGACCTCGTGATTCACCCGCCTCGGCCTCCCAAAGTGCTGGAATTACAGGCATGCGCTCATTTTTATAGTGTTCTCTACTGACTTTAGAGCAGAAAATCTGGCTCTTTTAAACATTTTTGCTCAAATAGAAATGAAATTAGTGGTTGCCTAGCGGTGGGGTTTGGGGTGGGGATAGGATTGACTGCTGTGAGGTGGTGGTTACTTTTGGAGATGATGAAAATGTTCTAAACTTGGATTTTGGTGGTATTTACACAACTCTGTGAATATGCTAAAACCATCAAATTGTACACTTTAAATGGGTGAATTTTATGGTATGTGAATTATATCTTGATAAAGATGGTTTTCAAAAAATCTATTCTGGAGGAAGAATCTAAGGAGAGAACACTGCCATAAAAGAGAAGTTAGAGGTCTGTTAGATTTGAGTGATTTCTTTGCTAAAGCACAGAGGCCAAGAAACTAATGACGGACTTTGAGGTTTTTTGATCCAATATACCTGGCTGGGTGCAGTGGCTCACGCATGTAATCCCAGCACTTCGGGAGGCTAAGGTGGGTGGATCACTTGAGGTGAGGAGTTCAAGCCCAGTCTGGCCAACATGGTGAAATCCCGTCTCTGCTAAAAATAAAATCTAGCCAGGTGTGGTGGCAGACACCTGTAATCTCAGCTACTTGAGAGGCTGAGGCAGGAGAATCACTTGAACCCAGGAGGCGGAGGTTGCAATGAGCCGAGATGTTGCCACTGCACTCTAGCCTTGGCAACAGGAGCAAAATTCCGTCTCAGGAAAAAAAAAAAAAAAACTATAACATTTCACCATTCTCTCTCCACCTTCTATCAAGATCCTTCATTGTCTATTTGATGAGTAATATCACCCAATACAGCATTGCGATAGACATTGGAGTTCCTGTTCTCTTGCCCTTTTCTGCTATTTAAAAGCTAAAAAGCAAAATATTTGGGGTTTTTTTTGTTTTGTTTTGTTTTGTTTTGCAGCTAAGGGTGGCCATATGATTCAGTTCTGGCCAATAAAATGTAAGGTGTCCCTTTCCAGATGAAAAGGGATGGATACAGCTGGCAGAACCCTGCATTTTTTGTTCCTGTTGCCTCTTCCCCTTTTTTCCTGTCTAGAAAGCAGACATGAGGCCTGGAGATGCAGCAGCCAGTTGGTAACATGAGGTGTCAAGCATGAGGATAAAAGTCCCTAAGTTAGGAAAGGCAGAGCAGAAAACTAAAAGAGCCTTGCCCCTTGGGTGCAATTCTTAGCAGCTACACCAGTATTGCTCAGCTTTGGCTTCTCAATACGTAAGAAAAATACTTTTTTTGTAAATGTACTGTTATTTGCTATTCAGAGATGATTATGGTATAACTAAGAGAGAGGACACGAGTCTGAACCAAGAGAAGACCCCACTGTGTAGGCTGCAGTGGGCCACTGTTACCACAACACCAGGGCTTCAGTCTAGGTCCTGCTTTTCACCACACAGAAAACCAATCACTGAGGCAGTGAGTATTGCCAGAGAAGAAAGGTTTAATTGGGGGCTACAGCCAAGGAGTTGGGAGATTGGTCTCAAATCCATCTCCCTGATCAACTAAAATCAGGGGTTTATATAGCAAGGAAGAAATGAAACTACATGCAGGAAAACAGGAATTAGGGAGGGGTGAGGAAGAAGAGTTGGTCAACAGGAAGCAGGTGGTAGGTTAGGGAATCATGATGGGTGAGGTGTCTTTCTCACCATCCTGATGCAGTGATCTGGTAAGTTTCAGCTTCTTGATACATCTGGGAAGCATGATGGTTGATTTCCTGAGAATGGAACTCAGGTAAGACAAATGGAACTTTCTCAAGTTTTAAGACTGAGAGGGTCAATTTTTTTCCCTTTTTTATCTTTCTTTCTTTCTTTTTCTTTTTTTTTTTTTTCTGAGATGGAGTCTTGCTCTGTTGCCCAGGTTGGAGTGCAGTGGCGCGATCTTGGCTCACTGTAACCTCCACCTCCCAGGTTCAAGTGATTCTTCTGCCTCAGCCTTCTGAGTAGCTGGGATTATAGGCGCGCACCACCACATCCAGCTAATGTTTGTATTTTTAGTAGAGATGGGGTTTCACCATGTTGGTCAAGCTGGACTCGAACTCCTGACCTGGTGATCCACCCGTCTCGGCCTCCCAAAGTGCTGGGATTATAGGCATGAGCCACCAAGCACAGCCAAGAGGGTCAATTTCTATGTTTATTCAAAAGAAACTATAAACACTAGTTGTATGGGACAATTGGGCAGGTTTCACCACCATGGAAGGTGATAAGGCGGGGACAAAGCAGAGGCTCAGGGTTTAAAGTCAGAGCTGAGGGCAAGTCAAGTCTGTAATGGAAAGGGGGCCAATGTTCCCAAGATGCATTGCCAAGGCTGTTCAGGACCACAGGACCAGTGCAGGACCTGCAGGACCTTCAGTTCAGGACTATATGCTAACTGTTACAGGCTGTAGCATCAGAAGCCTGCAGAGCACACAGAAAACAGGTGGACGAAGGAGAGACAACACATGGACCCAGCAGGGGCCCCTGGCTCTTCCTGCTGTAGTGATGACTCATAAGCCATACTGCTCTTCCTTCTCCATACATCTGTTCACCACATTCAGAGAAGAAGCAAGAAGACAGGGAGGTTATTGAGAGAATTCACCCAAGAGAAACTGAACATAGCTAAAGGAATCGTGTCAATGATCAGCATTACCATGCTTTAAAACAGATTAGACATTTCAATCATCCCCATCCTCACCACCACCACCACCAACTAATCAAGTGAGTGGTGGCTTAAGAGAAGGCCAGAGCAGCTATGGACAAAATGACAGGAAAACCCATTTCATCTTCACAACAATGTTGTAGCATAAGTGAAATTATGCAACTCTCTTTGGGAGGCTGAGACAGGAAGATCACTTGAGGTCAGGACCAGCTTGGCCAACATGGTGAAACCACATCTCTATTAAAAACACAAAAATTAGCTGGGCATGGTGGCACGTGCCTGTAGTCCCAGCTACTCGGGAGACTGAAGCAGAAGAATCACTTGAACGCGGGAGGTGGAGGTTGCGGTGAGCTGAGATCGCACCGCTGCACTCCAGTCTGGGAGACAGAGCGAGACTCTGTCCCTTGGGAAAAAAAAATTATGCAACTCTGATACAGAAGCACAGAAAAGGAAGAGCTAAAGATAGAAACATTGGCTATAATACCCAGCACTGTCCAGGTAAGACACCAAATCTGGCGAGCATCAGCAGTTCATCCTGAGAGGAACTCCCTCTTGTAAAGCATGGACCTTTCCTTGGGCATGTACATTTCCTAGCCACCTTTTTGCAGCAACTCATGCTCATAAAATGGCCCTTGATTGTTAATTCATGTAATTCATCATCACCAATTCTTCTATACTAGGAAAGGGAGATTAGAACATTCCAGCCCCTGGAAGAGGATAATCTCTTTTAAATAAATAGAATAGGCTTTTATCGTATATGCCAGTCCTTAAAAGCATAGCTGGTGTTAGTCTCTAAGCAGGATGAATCCTGGGGCACTGACAATACCGAGTTTCTTGCCTAAAAGGCTGAGGACCAGACCCTGGGCTAAAAGGTGAATTTACACGCTGGTGATCACTTGGCTAGTTTCTCCCGACAACACCACTACGTTCCTGTCCTGTCCCTTCCATCAATGTCACGTCACACTGCCGATTCCACCTTCGATGAACAAACAAACTCATGGAAGTAGAGCACAGTTTAGCCAGGTGCACATATTTCCTCTAAGCTCCTATTCTTGCCCTGTGACACACTCCAGGTGTGTTGGACAAGCTGTGGCCTCACTGACTCATCCCTAAATCACCTCCCATCACCTGTTCCCCTCTATTCTGACCTACTGTCAAAGTTCTGGTTGCTGATTTGTATATTCCTTCTATTCATTTTCCCACTGTTGCTGTTGAATTTGGCTTTGGCTTACTCAGAAAGTCCCAAGTGACACCTTTTCTATTTCAGCCTATCTCCCTCTACGCCAGCCCTGAACAGAAGGGCTGTTCTCCCACCCGACCCTGCCTGGCCTTGCAGGCAGGACTTAGGATCAGAGAGCCATCCAGGGGACATTCACTGCAACAGAAGAAGGTCAAATTGACATCAATCAAGCTAGATTCAGCACTAGATGTGGAGGTTCCAACAATCTCCAGGACCTTTGACCAGGCTCTACCTCAGGGATCTGAGATCAGCACACCGTACAGAGAGACAGGGACACATTCAGCAGGACTGCTGAATTCCCAGGGAGGCTTTGAGAAAGTAGTGCTGCAGGAAGCAGCATCTGGGAGCTGACACTGCTCCTACTTGGCAGCACAGAGCTGTCCCGTCCCTCCCACTGTTCCAGTCACAATGATGATGGAGCAATCAGCACCGCACTGTGGCTGCAGCAGCTCGAGCTCACAGCCAAGTCACACAAGCTCTCCACGTTCCCTGCCCGTTACTATTTGGGGGTAGACACTGAAGCCAGGGAGGCCTGAGTTTGAACACCAGTGTGACTCTTTGGCCCCAGTCCTCTCTGAGCCTCAATTTCCTCAGCTATGAAATGACAGTGGTTATGCCTCTCTCATGGATTAAACCACATAAAAATGTATAGCATGCACATCGCTTGACACAGCAGACACTGACCAGTGTGAATTCTGATTCCTTTTCCTGAGAGTCTGATTCCAACCTGCAGCAGAATCTCCAGACTCCTAAATAAGATGTGCTCTGCTGAGCCATCCTCTATACCCAGTCGTTCTTCTGCCCCGCCCTCAAGGAAGGCCATAACCTGAGTCAGACTTGGGGCTCTTCCTTCAGAGCATGATTGAATAGGCTTCATGAGAAGGAGTGGTGCTGAGGGTGGGGGACTCAAAAAAATGCATACCCTTTTGTTTTCAAACTTTAGTGAGCATGAGAATCATTTAGAGAGTTTATTAAAAATAGAGGCCAGGGCCAGGTGCAGTGGCTCATGCCTGATATCCCAGCACTTTGGGAGGCCAAGGCAGGTGGATCACAAGGTCAGGAGTTCAAGACCACCCTGGCCAAGATGGTGAAACTCCATCTCTACTAAAAAAAAATACAAAAGTTAGCCAGGCGTGGTGGTGGGTGCCTGTAATCCCAGCTGCTTGGGAGACTGAGGCAGAGAATTGCTTGAACCCAGGAGACGGAGGTTGCAGTGAGCTGAGATTGTGCCACTGAACTCCAGCCTGGATGACAGAGTGACACTCTGTCTCAAAAAATAAATAAATAAATAAAGGCATGTTATAGTGAATCCCAAGGTTCTCTTCAAAGAATCAGTATGTCAGCACATTCAGCTCTCTTCTTTAATTCTCTATTTTAAAGTTTAACGTTCTTGTAATTCCAGTAAACAACCTTCTCCACCGGTTCTAATCAGTAGCTCACATGTGTTCCCCCTTTCCCCCCAGCTCCATCCTGACTCATCCTGGTCACCTGGCTACCTGCTCTGACCCGCCCATAACTGTCCTTTCTGCCAGAACACCCACCCTGCTACTCCAGCTCAGACCCCTGCTCTTTTTAAAATAGCCAATCAGGATTATCCTAGGTTGTGTGGTCTAACCCTAGCCAATAGGGGAATGACACAGCAATAGGGACAACCCCCATCAGGCATAAGTATCCCTTTTCCCCTTGTCCAAGCATGCAGCGGCCATCATTTCTCCATCCGTGCACTGCACCCTTCTATAAACTCCATCCGTGCACTGCACCCTCTCAAACTGCCTTGCTGGGAGGATTTATCTTCAAGTGCTATTTCTTTTGCAGCATTGAAATTTTACTTATAACAGGCAGGTCCCTCCTTAGACTTACTGCTATTAAATAAAATTTAGGGGAGCCCTTTGGTTTGGACTGAGCTGCTGCACTAGGCCTGACAGACGAAACCAAAATGGAGTCACTCATGCTGCAGCTCTACCCCACTGAGTCGAAAATAAGTTGTTTATCTGACCTTCCCACAAATTGAGAGTGAGATAAAACCCCAGTCTCCAAGCAGGCTGGTTTGAGCTTGTATGATAAGAAAATCTTCTCACTGGAGCCACTCCAATTGCTGGCCGCTTTACTCCTGGAATCTTCAACAACCAGATCCAGGCAGCCTTCCGGGAGCCACGGCTGCTTGTGGTTACTGACCCAAGGGCTGACCACCAGCCTCTCACGGAGGCGTCTTATGTTAACCTGCCTACCATTGCTCTGTGTAACACAGATTCTCTTCTGCGCTATGTGGACATTGCCATCCCATGCAACAATAAGGGAGCTCACTCAGTGGCTTTGATGTGGTGGATGCTGGCTCGGGAAGTTTTGCACATGTGTGGCATCATTTCCCGTGAACACCCATGGGAGGTCATGCCTGATCTCTGCTTCTACAGAGATCCTGAAGGGATTGAAAAAGAAGAGCAGGCTGCTGCTGAAAAGGCTGTGACCAAGGAGGAATTTCAGGGCAAACAGACTGCTCCAGCTCCTGAGTTCACTGCTACTCAGCCTGAGGTTGCTGACTGGTCTGAAGGCGTGCAGGTGCCCTCTGTGCCTATCCAGCAGTTCCCTGCTGAATACTGGAGTGCCCAGCCTGCCATGGAAGACTGATCTGCAGCTCCCACTGCTCAGGCCACTGAATGGGTAGGAGCAACCACTGAATGGTCTTAAGCTGTTCTTGCGTGGGCTCTTATGCAACATGGAAATAAGATTCATGGAAAACAAACATCGAGTTTCTAAAAAAAAAAGAAAGAAAAAGAAAATCTTCTCTAACCTTTACAAGGAAAGGAAATTTGAAACCACCAATCCACTTTTCATTCTCTGTTTCTAAAGTCAACTTCCTGTGCTCAGGCTATCGGAACACTCATCATATTTTGTGGAATGAAGTATTGCTCAATTCTAGAATTGCAAATAAAACCCAAGTAAGATCTTTAAACTGCCCAGTCATAGTGGCTCACACCTGCAGTCCCAGCACTTTGGGAGGCTGAAGCACATCACTGAGCCCAGGGGTTCAAGACCAACCTGGGCAACACAGTGAGACTCCAACTCTACAAACAACCATTTTTTTATTTTCTTTTTTTTGAGACAGGCTCTCCCTCTGTTACAAAGGCTGGAGTGCAGCGGTGCAATCACAGCTCACTGCAGCCTTGATCTCCCAGGCTCAAGTGATCCTCCTGTCTCAGTCTCCAGAGTAGCCAAGACAATAGGCATGCAGCACCATGTCTGGCTAATTTTTTTTTTTTAATAGAGACAAGGTCTCATTATGTTGCTCAGGCTGGTCTCAAACTCCTGAGCTTAAGTGATCCTCCCACCTAGGCCTCCCAAAAAGCTGGGATTACAAGCATAAACCACCATGCCTGGCCTACAAATTTTTTTAAAAAAATTGGCTGAGTGTGGTGGCATTAATCTGTAGTCTCAACTACTTGGGAGGCTAAGGTAGGAGGATCACTTGAACTCTGGAAGTCGAGGCTAGAGTGTGCTATGATGGTGTTACTGAACTCCAGCCTGAGCAACATAGCAAGACACTGTCTAAAAAATATGTATATATGTGGCTGGGCGCGGTGGTTCACGCCTGTCATCCCAGCACTTTGGGAGTCTGAGGTGGGCGGATCACAAGGTCAAGAGATCAAGACCATCCTAGCCAACATGGTGAAACTCCGTCTCTACTAAAAATACAAAAATTAGCCTGGCGTGGTGGCATGCGCCTGTGGTCCCAGCTACTCGGGAGGCTGAGGCGGAAGAATCGCTTGAACCCAGGAGGCAGAGGTTGCAGCGAGCTGAGATTGTGCCACTGCACTCCATCCTGGCGACAGAGCAAGACTCCGTCTCAAAAAAAAAAAAATGTATATATGTATATATATAGTCTTGTCCCTTGGAATCTTCTGAGTTATAAGTGTTTTCTTAATATGCTAATGAGATGACTCAAGATGGGGGGCCCTAGATAGCTTCAGGATGGGGGCCGGTTGCCAGAAAAACCAATCAAGAGATTTGAGGATTAGAATTGTCAGCCCCACTTCCCTAGGTGGTGGGCAGGGATTAAAGATTGAGTTTGATTATCAAAGAGAAAGACTTGATCGATCTTGCCTATGTAATGAAACCTCCACAGAAACCCCTAACCAATGGGTTTGGTGAGTTTCTGGTTTGATGAACATATTGATGTGGGGTGCAAGAGAGGTTAAGGACACTCTGCCCCACCCCACCCCCATATCTTGCCCTGTGCATCTTCTTCATTTTGCTTCCCCTGAGTTTTAGCCTTTGTAAGAAACCAGTGAGCACATGTAAGGAATTTTTCTGAGTTCTGTGAGTCACCCTAGCGAATTAGCAAACCTGAAAGGAGGTCATGGAAACCCTCACGTTTGTAGTGGTCTGGGCAGAAATGTGGGTAGCCTGGGCACCCTATTTGCAGCTGGTGTCTGAAGACAGGGGCAGTCTTGTGAGACTGAGCCCTTTAACTTGTGGGATCTGACACTAACTCCAGATAGCCAAAATTGAATTGAATTATGGGACACCCAATTGGTGTTATAGAATTGGTACGATTGGGTGTCAGAGGTGGTGTCAGAAAAAACACTGCAAAGGAGCCTGTCACATTTGCTCCCTCCTGACCTCACCTGGCCCTTGTTATAACCACACATCTTTATAGGATGTGGTTAAGCCCAGAAGAAACTGCCAATTCCATTGCAATTCTCTGACCTAGATTCAACGTTAGCCTTTTGAAGAGATGCAGAAGTGAGGCTTACGTTTCTCTATTCAAGCCTACCCAAGGCAGGGCTGGATTTGCCTGTGGACCTCTGATCTTCTTCTGACTATAGTCCACACTGCACCTGGTGGGCTGTTCCAGCAGACCGTGGAGCACAGGGCCTCTGCTCTAGAACAGGGTGGAACACTCTTGCTGGTCATCGGATGGACTCACTGCCCACCCTGACTGTGGAGGGACCCTGTCTTGTGAGCCTAGCCACATGGGGTCTGCCGGAGCTGTCCTATCTGGCTAGATTCTTTGCCCTAGTTCCTCTCGGCATTTTTTCAGTGGTTCAGCTTTTCCTGGGGCCCCAAAGCTGCTGAAATAAACTCACTCAGCCATTTCCCCTTGAATATGCCCCAGGAGCCCAGGCAAAGGTTCTGCTGAAAAGACTTCCTTCTTGCTCCTAAGGTCACAGTCATGCTGCTGTCCCAGTGTGTGGTTAAACACCATCTTCTCCCCTCCTTGCCTTCCATTCTCTCTCTCTCCTTCTGGAGAAGCCACACAGTTTCATCAATCAATGCTACCCGTCTAAATCCATTTGTGCTGCTGTAACAAACTACCTGAGACTGGGTAATTTATCAACAACAGAAATTGATTTCTCACAGTTGTGGAGGCCAGCAAGTCCAAGATGAAGGTGCCAGAGGGCTTGGTGCCCGGTTAGGGCCAGCTCTTTCCTTCTAAGATGGTGCCTTGAAGGCTGTGTCCTCACGTGGTGGAAGGAAGGAAGGGCAAAAGTGCCAGCCTTGTATAAGGCACTAATCCTTCATGAAGGCAGAGCCTTCATGACTTCATCACTTCCCAAAAGGCCTCACTTCTTAATATTACCACAATGAGGATTAAGTTTCAACATGAATTTTAGAGGGGATACATTCAAACCACAGCACCATCCGTCTTGGTGTACCTGCTGGCATGCTTGAAACCATTCAAAAGGGCTTCATTCTCAGTCTTTTTTTTTTTTTTTCCCAAAAATGTGGCATTTCTTGACAGGGACTCTTCTGCTAGGACCCTATTCAGAACAAAGTTAACCTGGTCAATGAGTGTCTCCCTCACCTGCAAGGAAGAATTTGGTAAGAGACGGCACAAAATCAAGAAACATGACCGAGGCTCAAAGAGCTGTAGAACTCCAAGTGGAATTTGCTGGCCAAGCTTCTACTTTGAACAGAGGCTCAAGTCATCCACACAGAGGCTTTCCTGGGACTACAGGGATATACTGTGGAGCTCCCACAGTAATTAGTGCAAGCACGTACCAGCTGCAAAGCCATCCCTGGGGACCTCAGCTGGCTATGACTTGGAATAGTGCCCCAGGTAGCTCCCAGTTACTTGGTCCAGGGAAATTCCTTCCTACACTGGGTCAGTGCTAACTCCTGGAAACCTCTCCTTCCAACTCTGTCTCGGTCTCCGGTGACTTGGAGTTCTCTATGTCTTCCAAGAGAGCCAGCTCCACACCGCATCTGGTGGGCTGTTTGTGAGGGTTGCTCTGTGAGGGTTGGGGGAAAACCCTGCATAGCTTGAGCTCTTCTGTTGACAAGCCCATTGCCATCAAAATGGCTCTTCCTCTGTACCACCACCCTCTGGTCGTAATGAACATCTCTGTCTAGAGCTCCTTCAGACCTTCCCACTACGATCCTTAGGATCTCTAGCTCCACACACGTAAGTGCACCATCATCTAGACTAAAGTCGCTGTGTTCTTCTAGATCCCTGGAAATCATCTGACTCTGTGTTCTCACCTTGGGTCATGCCTGAATTGTATCTGACACCCCAGGTATGTGCTCATAAACACCTGGTAGCCAGTACACACCTAAGACACAGGCTCAGATTCTTAATGTATATGAAGGATGGGAGGAATGAGGAAACACTGCCAACCCTCCAAGTTCCCAGGAAAGAGTATATTTAAATGCCATCAACTATTAATAAAGAATGCAACAGAGTTCTAGTTACTCCCCCAATGGCGTCCCCTTTTTGCTACATTAACAGAATGCCTAGATTAATGATTATACATTTCCAAATCTACCCTGCAGTTTGATATGATTATTTGGATATAAGTTCTGACCAATGGAATGTGAGGGGAAGTGGTGTATGGAACTTTCAGGATGCATCCTTAAAGAGAGGGGCTGGCTGGGGGCGGTGGCTCACACCTATAATCCCAGCACTTTGGGAGGCCAAGACAGGAGGATCACTTGAGGTCAGGAGTTTGAGAACAGCCTGATCAACATGGTGAAACCTCATCTCTACTAAAAATTCAAAAATTAGTCGGGCATGGTGGCACATGCCTGTAATCCCAGCTATTTGGGAGGCAGTGGTTGCAGTGAGCCGAGATCGCACCATTGCACTCCAGCCTAGGCAACAAGAGCAAGACTCTGTATCAAAAAAAAAAAAAGAAAGGGGCCATGCCCCTTCTCCAGTATTCCCTCTCCTGTCCCCTCTCTCTTATCCTGCTGCTCTAAATGTGGACATGGTGGCATCCTTGGCCAAGAGGACTTCAAGCCATACCCCATACCCTAGGGATGGTGAGACAAGTTAGAAGAGGACTAGGTCCCAGATTACCACGGTGAGTGCAGCTGCCGTACTACCCCTGGACCTCCTATTGAGTGAGTCAATCAGCCAGGGCCCTGATCATCCCTGAACATCTTTTTTGGATATGCCAAAAATGCAAAAAGAAATGGCCTGACCACTCTGTAGTCAGCCATGTCTTGGGGTTAAGTTTGCGTGAGTAGCCTTGAGGAATGAGGTAACATCAGCAAAAAGCAGGCTTGCTTGCTACACTATGAAAGTGGTACAATTTCAGCTGTAATGTGAGTCCACTGTGTGCACAGTGTTCACCTGGTTTCCTCTGTGTTGTCTTCATGGGTCTTGGGGGACACAGGGAACTAGACCCAAAATGATGAGTATGCTACTTGTTGTGCAGTGACTAATAAAATTTTTGTCTCACCCCGCCTGGCCTGTTTTGCAATTTTTAATATTCTATAAATGACATATATGTGTCATTTTGTCATTGCTTTCTTTGCTCCACTTAACATTGTAGTTATGAAATTCATGTGTGAGGATCTGTGGAGTCCTAGCACAATCATTTTCCTGATTTCTTATCTTCCATTGCATGAGTATACCACAATTTGCTTATCTGCTCTTCGACCGAAGAAACTTAAGTTGTTTGTCTCAGACAAGGGCATCTTCTGCCAGCATCCATGAAATAGTAGTAGGATAAAATTCCAGAACCTGACATACCTGCCTCTCCATTCCAGAACCTGACATACCTGCAGACTCCATTCCAGAGGTACAGATTGTTACTGTCAGATATCATGGGGATGCTAGAGATCATTAGGTAAAAAGAGCAAGACTGAAAATAAAGTCAACCTAGTAGGAAACAAAACCAACAGGATGAGAAAAACAAGTCATACTGACATAGTTTCAGTCCAGATTCATCCATGCCTGGGGGTTGTTTTTAGGAGAGAAGTCATCTTGTATCTCTCTTAAACCGAATCCAAAACTGCTATTTCGGATTTCTGTCACAGGCAGCCAGTCCTAATCCTAACTAATCAAACAGTAACTTTTCCAAGTTCTGATTTGGCAAAAAAAAATCATGCTTATTATATCTTATTGGACGTTTATCATTCAAGCTAACCACATACAATCCATTCAAAAGCAAGATATTGTAAGAGTGACACGTACACATTCGTTAGGACCTCTTGAACAGGTGGTGTCACATAGAAATTATGAAGACCACACTGGTTAGGTGCAGTGGCTCATGCCTGTAATCCCAATACGTTGGGAGGCAGAGTGGGGAGGATCACTTGAGTCCAGGAGTTCAAGACCAGCCTAGGCAACATGGCGAAACCCTGTCTGTACAAAAAATACAAATATTAGCCAGGTGTGGTGGCATGCACATTCACAGCTACTTGGCAGGCTGATGTGGAATCGCTTGAGTCCAGGAAGCTGAGGCTACAGTGAGCCATGATTGAGCCACTGCACTCCAGCCTGGGTGACAGAGCAAGACACTGTCTCAAAAATAAATATATAGGAAGAATATACTATGCATGGTTACTAGAGTTAGCAGATATCAAAGGCACTGTTACTGGATCAGGCTGTAAAGATTTTAAGTGACTTTACCACATTTGAGTAAGACAATTTTTTTTTTTTTGAGACAGAGTCTCACTCAGCCACCCAGGCTGGAGTGCAGTGGTGCAATCTCAGCTCACTGCAACCACTGTCTCTGGGTTCAAATGATTCTCCCGTCTCAGCCTCCAGAGTAACTGGGATTATAGGGACTTAGAATCATGCCCGGCTAATTTTTCTATTTTAGTAGAGACAGGGTTTCACCATGTTGGCCAGGCTGGCTTGAACTCCTGACCTCAGGTGATCCGCCTGCCTCAGCCTCCCAAAGTGCTAGGATTACAGGCGTTGAGCTACCGCGCCTGGCCAAGTAAGATAATTTTTAAAAGTTGCTTGAGTGTTATTTTCTTCCATGAATTAGATTAATCCATGCTTTTAAATATAAGATTCCTATTACAGAGAATGGAGCCCAGATGAAGTTGGAGAGCAAATCCCTGATCTGCCTTGTCCCCAAAGTTCTTTCTAGCATGTCGGCAGCTCTTGTTTTTTAAGAACATCAGGGTAACTGGAAATATTGAGAAAGGTTCCAATAAGGTTGTATCACTACCACATAAATCAGGAGACCAGGGCAGACATAGACAAAACAAGAATAGATGTGAGGGTATGGCAACACCTGCTACTGAGCCATGGACAAAATGTCAAAAGCTCTTCTGGGAGACATAGGTATTTTGATGTGTCAAAATATTCGAAATGCTTGATTTCTCAACCATAATTCCCTGTGTAGTTATTTCTGATTTCCAGCTTCTAACATATTCACAATTCTTTAATGAAATTAGCACCATCACTCTATTTTGGATGCATGTTGTTTTTGCCAGCTCAGCATTCACTCTCACTTTAGGAACAGCATCCAGATTCTTCCCTGGGGAACTAGCCATTCCTACTACCAGTCCCTACTGTTGAGTGAGGCTGACACTACCCTACCAAGCACCAGGTAACTGGTTCACAAGGGCACATGAATGATTCAAGCCTGCCCAGTGCGATTCAATACTAGGACTTCTGTTGATACTACTGGGAATAAGAAACTTGCTTTATACTTAGATGCTACTGTAGGATAACCTGGTGATGGTGCCAGTTTCACACATCAGCCTCCTGATGTGTAGCTGGGATTAGAGGCACACACCACCATGCCCAGCTAATTTTTGTATTTTTAGTAGAGACGGGATTTCACCATGTTGGCAAGGCTGGTTGTGAACTCCTGATCTCAAGTCATCCACCAGCCTCGGCCTCCCAAAGTGCTGGGATTACAGGCATGAGCCACCCCGCCTGGCCTGTTTTGTAATTTTTAATATTACATAAATGATATTTATGTATCCTTTTGTCACTGCTTTTTTGCCCCCAACCCCACTTAGTATTGTAGTTATGAAATTCATGTGTGAGGATCTGTGGAGTCCTAGCACAATCATTTTCCTGTTTTCTCATCTTCCATTGCATAGATATACCACAGTTTGCTTATCTGCTCTTCAGCTGAAGAACCTGAAGTTATTTCCACATTTTTATTCTTATTCATAATACAGCTGTAAATATTCTTACACACATATGCAAAAGATCATCCAAAGTATATTATAAGGAATGAAAACGCTGGGTCTTCATGGGCTATTGCTGGTTCATGTGCAATTTGACTTCATTAGATATCAACAATTTGACTTCCAGAGTGGTTTTACCAATTGAGACATCCACCAGTTGTGTATAAGAGATGCTTCACATTCTCTCCAGCACTCAACATATATTTATTAGTGAGCTACTGGTCTGTTCTACTTATTGATATGCAGCAGTGACAGTTCCTACCCTTTTGGAGCTTCCATTCTCTTGGCATGAGACATCCAATAACAAATAAACAAATGAATATATAATACATCTGGAGGTGATTACTGCCTTGTCCCTCATTTTTTTTTTTTTTGAGACAAAGTCTCGCTGTTGCCCAGGCTGGAGTGCAGTGGCGCGATCTTGGCTCACTGCAACCTCTGCCTCCTAGGTTCAAGCAATTCTCCTGCCTCAGCCTCTCGAGTAGCTGGGACTACAGGCATCTGCCACCATGCCTGACTACTTTTTGTATTTTTAGTAGAGATGGAGTTTCACCATGTTGGCCAGGCTGCTCTTGAAATCCTGACAAGTGATCCACCCACCTCAGCCTCCCAAAGTGCTGTGATTACAGGTGTGAGCCACCACGCCTGACTGAGTGCCTTGTTTCTAGGCTCTGTGGGTACAAAGAACTAGCTCTTCCTCCTGGGCCTTTCTTTATTTACAGTAAGTGAATGCAATGCCCTCATGAGCCCAACATGACCTAATTCAAGAAACCCATCTTTTTAAACTTGTAATTACCTTAAAATTAGAAGATGAACATTTTACATCGTTGTAATGTGTTAAAATATACAGTGTTTTGGAATCCAAGTTCTCAGATGACCGTAATACCAGGCAGTATATGAGGAAGTGGTGAAGTGTTCCCATCTTTGCAGTCACACTGCCCAGAATCAAATTTTGGTTTCCTGACTCATCAACCCTGTGACCTTGAACTCTGAACTTCACCTCTCTTAGTTTTCTTTCTTTTTTTTTTTTTGAGACAGAGTCTCGCTCTGTTGCCCAGGCTGGAGTGCAGAGGCGTGATATCGGCTCACTGCAACCTCCACCTCCTGGGTTCAAGCGATTCTCCTACCTCAGCCTCCTGAGCAGCTGGGATTACAGGCACGCGTCACAGGCCCAGCTAATTTTTGTATTTTTAGTAGAGTTGGGGTTTCATCATGTTGGTCAGTCTGATCTGGAACTCCTGACTTCCTGATCCGCCTGCCTCACCTTCCAAAGTGCTGGGATTACAGGCATGAGCCACCGAGCCCGGCCAACCTCTCTTAGTTTTCATATCAGATAAAAGTACCTGACTCATAGGGGTGCTTATCATGGTGTCCAGTACATTTTACTACCAGTCAATTAATAATTAAATAGGCCAACCATGTGACATTATTCCTCTTTTACAGATGAGGAAATTGAGGTTCTGAGTGGTTGAACAAATTGTCCAGCCAGTAAGTGCTAGTACCTCCTGAACCCAGGTCTTCTGATACCAGAGCCAATTCTCTACTACAAATTGCTTGTATATAGGAATGTATCAGTATTCATCCAACAATTATTTATTGAACATCTACCATACGACAGTTACTTGGTGCTAGGAAATTCTAAAATATTCCTAATAGAGCTGGTCATCTTTGAGCAACCCTGAAATTACACATATCTTGAGGCCAGTCCCAGCACTCTGTTTCATCCAGCATTGGCTGGTAATGAAGTGTGAAGATTTTATTGAAACTTTTATGGGGGGTGGAGATGATGATTGTATCAGATTAGACTGTAAACTCCTTGCAGGCAAAGACCAACTTACTTATCAGTGTATAACCATTACTTAGCACAGCATCTAGCACATACTCATTGAATATTTGATGAATAAGCAACACACCATGCAATCAAATTTAATCCATCTTCCTAAATAACTACTCACATGCCCCCCATAATGCCTTCCCCAGCAGGTGCTCCAAAATCATAGATCAAATTTAGTTGAATTAAACTGTGAAAGCTGGGCGCAGTGGCTAACACCTGTAATCCCAGCACTTTGGGAGGCCAAGGCAGGCAGATCACTTGAGGTCTGGAGTTTGAGACTAGCCTGAACAACATGGCAAAACCTGTATCTACTAAAAATACAAAAATTGGCTGGGCATGATGGTGCATATCTGTAGTCCCAGCTACTTGGGAGGCTGAGGCAGGAGAATAGCTTGAACCCAGGAGGCAGAGGTTACCATGAGCCACCTCACTTGACCCTCTTTAAATCATGGTACAGATTTCATGGTACATTTCATCGAGAATTAGAAATTCCAGGGGTGGGCCTGGGAATATGCCTTTTAAATGTCCTCAGATAATTCAGAGACACAATCAAGCAAGACAATTATTTAATTGAGATTTAAAGAGAGACATCATGCTACATTCATTTTCTACCAAATGGAGTAACAAGACCTCCCCTAGAGACATTTAGCATGGGCACGCAAATGTATTTATTTCTTTCTGTAACAGCATGTGCTTGGCAGAACACTGAGAACTGGAGGTTGAGAAAAAAATGTGGTCTTCCTGCTCACAGAAGAGATTTTAAGACATCCTTGCTAACGCAGCATTGCCAAAGGGCTTGTGTATGAATCAACCACAAAGTTAAGTGGCTGATGAAACTCAGAGTTTATGAGAATTTCTGATGAAGCAGCACATAAACGTGTGTATCAGTTATTGTATGAGTGTGGTGCAGTCTATAATTTGACTTGTTTCGGTCTTTTTATTATGATATGTTGAGCTTCACTGAAACCTGTTGCAAGCTTTTTTTTTCTTTCCTTTGCTATCAGAATTCTTCTGCTTCATGATGGAGACTTGAGGCTTTATGACAAGAATGCTAAATATTCCTTAAATTACAGACAGAAGAGGCTGAGAGATAGTTATGATGTTTTATTAGCATCTGATTCTAGGCACATGATCCCAATTCTCCTAATTTCCTAATCAAAGACACATTTCTGCATTCACCACAGTCTAGTTGTATACCCTTTGAAGTACCCAGGAACCAAGCTAAGAGCAGTATCAAGGAAAGATAGATGATTATGCAGATGGCTTGAGTAAAGCTTGTCTTTAGGCTCCCAGCACCCTCCCACTTCCTAGGCTCAGTACTCTTCTAGAGTTGCCAAACTTAAGAGAGGAAATACCTAGGTACCTCTATGTTATCTCATTAAGGCCCTTAATAGCGTTATCTCAATCCTTCTGCTGTCAGAGCCTATTCTGGGGGGAAAAAATATCAGATTAGTTACCAGAACTTAGAGCAGTATAGGATCTCAATAAATATTTGTTTCCCAAATCCCCCCGCCCCCCTGCCGACTACAGAGTTTCGCACTGTAGCCCGGGCTGAAGTGCAATGGCGCCATCTCAGCTCACTGCAACCTCCCCCTCCCAGGTTCAAGCGATTCTCTTTGCCTCAGCCTCCTAGATAGCTGGGATTACAGGCGCCCGCCACCAGCCCCCGCTAATTTTTTTTTTTTTTTGTATTTTTAGTAGAGACAGGGTTTCACCATGTTGGCCAGGCTGGTCTCGAACTCCTGACCTCAGGTGATCCACCCGCCTCGGCATCCCAAAGTGCTGGGATTACAGGCTTGAGCCACCGTGCCCGGCCTCCCTGAATCCCTTCTTTTTTTTTTTTTTTTTTCTTTTTTTAAGACAGGGTTTCACCATGTTGGCCAGGCTGGTCTCGAACTCCTGACCTCAGGTAATCCACCCGCCTCAGCCTCCCAAAGTGCTGAGATTACAGGCGTGAGCCACCGCACCCGGCCCCTGAATCCCTTCTTAAAGGAATTGTGGCCTTTAGGAATCAGAAGACACCCGAGGTCCCTTCCCAGTCCCCGGAAGTAAAGAGAGTCTGGGCTGTCTCTAATCACCTCCGCACACGGAGGCCTAATCCATCTACCTGACCCTGTCTGGGCCAAGCTCCTTGAGGCTGGCACAGCATTGGCTGTCAGGAGAGCCTTCTGGGTAGTGACTCCAGCAGAACCACCATGTCCAGGACTTCATCCGTGGGACAAAAAGAATGGAAATAGCCACCAACATGAATGACCAGCTCACTGTATGTTGAGGTGCGGGGAGATGGGGGTACAACACTGTCAACTCAGGATTTGAGTTTAGAAAGACTACAGGCCCCAAAATGCAATTTCACCTCCCAAAAACTACCATTCCCAACATGCAATGCAACCTGGGAGCGCCAAGGAAAAAAACCTTGCAAGCGTGGCTGCAAAGTTTGCCCCTCTCGTTACCCTCAGGCAAAGAAATGATTTCGAAAGGCCCAAGGGCTATTTTTTCCGGGAGCGGTCACTCCCTAAATCCAGGCAAGGAAAGGGTGGAGTCTGAGCCGAGTCACGCCCCTTTCCCTGTAAACTCGGGTCGCCCCTAGCTTAACGCGCAGGAGTTTGAAGAGCGGGCCGTTGCCGCACACCCCAAACTTTCCCCATGGGTTCGGTTACTAGAGCCGTGTTTGGAGAGCTGCCCTCGGGAGGAGGGACAGTGGAGAAGTTCCGGCTGCAGTCTGACCTCCTGAGAGTGGACATCATCTCCTGGGGCTGCACAATCACAGCCCTAGAGGTCAAAGACAGGCAGGGGAGAGCCTCAGACGTGGTGCTTGGCTTCGCCGACTTGGAAGGTGGGTTGAACTCTGCCCCGGGCTGCGGGCCGGCCCCCGGCTGCAAACCTCCCGGATCGATTGGGCCACTTGCAATGTGAGGGGCTGAGGGGAAAGTTGCCGTCTAACTTGGGAGCGCGTGCATCATGCTAACAGAGGGCTGTGTGGCCATCCGACGTTTGGTAAAAACCGTAATGAATGGAAAAAGCTATGGGAGTTGGCCTCTGATTATCCGTTCAGGCTTTGCCCCAATTAATGTAAAAAGTCAGCTGATGGTAAGATACACTTCAGCGATCCTGGAGCAACCGCTGAACTGCCTGATCTTTGAACTGCCTGACCCACTAGAGAAGGCTGGAGAGGAAAGAGCAGGCAAGAGGGGGTGTGGCTCCCAGTTCTTCCCTTGTGCCCTTTCTGAAGAAGGAAATTCAAAGACTTGCCTCTTCTACTTCCTTATTCCTGGATCAGATTCTCTTTGAGGCCTGGTTATCTCAGAAATGCTCCACTAAGCTCAATGGTTGCCTAGTACACCAGCTACCCAATAACCATTTAGGGAACAAAACAGAGAAGACCACCTCAGTGTCTAGAGATCAGGTCTCCTACCAACTAGGATGGTCTTTTATCCCAGAAACCATGGGCAATTAGAATTAGGCATTAATTCATATATTTGAAAACTATTAATTCAATGACCTCATCTAACAGGACAGACAAAGTCTCCACTCTTGGGGTTTGCCTGAGGAGATAGACTTTAACCCAGTAATTGCATAAATAAATAATGACAATTGCAGCTTGATTGCAGCAAAGGAAAATGTACCTCATGCTCTCTTAGCACTATGGTGTAACTAGACAGAAAATGAGGTGTGAAATAAAGCTGGTAAAGGGAAACTGAGAATTAATACCTCTTCTCAGTAGTTGGGTGTAGACAAATTCTACTGGAGAGGAGGTTTGAGGTTTTCCTTTTGGTGTGTCATTCTGTCTGTTTGATTCTTTAGATACAAAACTTGGCTCATGGTTTGGGGTTCAACAGAAAACTCTGAGTTTTGTTTTTTTCCCTTAGAAATCTGAAATTTTTTCTCTTTTTTTCCTTTTTTTGAGACAGAGTCTCACTCTGTTGCCAGGCTGGAGTGCAGTGGCGTGATCTTGGCTCACTGCAACCTCCGCCTCCCAGGTTCAAGCAATTCTCCTGCCTCAACCTCCTGAGTAGCTGGGACTACAGGCATACACCACCACACCCAGCTAATTTTTTGTATTTAGTAGAGATGGGTTTCACCATGTTAGCCAGAATGGTCTTAACTCCTGACCTTGTGATCTGCCTGCCTTAGTCTCCCAAAGTGCTGGGATTACATATGCGAGTCACTGCACCCGGCCTTTTTTTTTTTTCTTCTTTTTGTTTTTTAAGTACAGTGGTGCAATCTGGGCTCACTGCAACCTCTGCCTCCTGGGTTCGAGTGATTCTCCTGCCTCAGCCTCCTGACTAGTTGGGATTACAGGCACGTGCCACCAGGCCCAGCTAATTTTTTTGTATTTTTAGTAAAGACAGGGTTTCACCATGTTGGCCAGGCTGGTCTCAAACTCCTGACTTCAGGTGATCCCCCTGGCTTGGCCTCCCAAAGTGCTGGGATTACAGGCATGAGCCACTGCGCCTGGCCTGTTCTCTGCTTATTTAACAAAATTTATTGTAAGTATATTCCTGAGCATCCTATTCTTGGCTTATAATTGTCTTTATCTGCTTTGATGCCTCTACAGCTTAACTTGGAGGAGGAGGAGGCAGCCTTCTTTCCACAGCAGAAGGTCGTTGGTAACTTACGTGAGTCTGTTGCAGGAGACTTACTGGTAGGAAGGTGCAGGCAGGTGGGAGAAATAAGCTCCACCTCTCCTTCCTTTCTACCTCCCCCAAAACTTCTAGGGAAGACATCTTCAGAGTCAGAAGGCAAGAGGCCTGGCAAGTGACAAAAGAGGATCCTTTGGAATCATTTTGCTGAGTCCTCTCTCTTCTAGTAGCATAACCATTGTCTAGGCTGACACAGAATTGCAAAGACATTACTTGACTCATGCAAAATCACTCCATAGAGTCAAACGAATATTGGATTTCTGGCCTAGAATTCCAGAGCCAGTTAAAGTAATTGGAGATGGGCCATCTCTCATTTCTCCATCAGCCAGGATGTTGGTGTTGAGGTTGAATAAATACCTATCGAGGACTTGAGGACAATAACTACCATGGCTTCTGGTGCCTTTTTTTTTTTTTTTTT
>CAUYLG010011957.1:0-36198 GCA_963573385.1 Cacajao melanocephalus
ATATTGGTTGGCTGCTTGTTTGTTATTTTCATCCCTTATTCCTTCCTGTCTCCATTGTTAAGCACAATTATTGGCATAAAAGAGGTTTTTAATACCCATTTTTAGACTGCATTCTAGCCTGGGCAATAGAACGGGAATCCCATTCTCTCTCCCTCTTTCTCTTCCTTTTTCTTTCTCTTTCATTCTTTTTTTTTCTTTCTTTCACTCTTTCTTTCTTCTTTTCTCTCTTTTTCTTTCTTTCCAAAAAAAAAAAAAAATCCTACATGTTCCTCCACCCCCCCACCATACTAGTCTTTATTTTTCTGGACATTTGACATATACTTATTTTACAGTCTCTTTTAGATTTTTCTATTAGCTATAGACACTGAGATGGGATTTCTCTTGGTTATTACATTGGGTGACTTTCTCATCATGGTCTGTTTTCTCACATGCTCTCTAGTTCTTGATAGTGACCGTATCTTTAGTGAGAGGTGTTTTTGTATTGGGAGCTTGTGTGTGTTCTGGGATGTGGATGGATCCATAAGGAGTGCCTACTATGGGACTCACCTGCTGCAGGCTATTTTTTTCCTTTATTTCTTTTTTTAAAAATGTGCTAAATGGTTCATAAATATTGTATTTTAATAGCAAAATTTCTTCATGTTTTTGTAAAATGGATGTTTAATACATGTTTGTTGACTAGGTAAACAACTGAATCTTGAAAATACATTAAATGTGTGAAACCCAGTTTGGAGAACAATAAATGAAGTGCCAGTTCTGCTGTTCACAGAAAGAAGAGCTAGCTTCCATGAAGAAAAAAGGAGTGTTAAGGGGTTGCATGTAAGTGGAAGTGACCCATGTTCAGCCTGTTTTTCGAGTTTCCATTCCAAGAAACATGAATCAGGGCAGAGCAGAAGAACTGAAGGGCAGTCAGCTGTAGGATCTCACAACAATGTTTTTACACTCCTTGTCTATCCCATCCTACTCCGCAAACTGTACCCTCACTAGCTGCTCTGGGATTAAACGTCCACTGCAGGGGCCATAATAATTTCCTTGGGAGAATCTGGCCTGAAGAGAGCTGCTTTGGAAAAGATTTTTCTTTCACATTCTGGAGGAAAATATGCCTGAAGGGAGAGGAGAGTTGAAATATTTGCCATCAATGATGATGACTAATTGATAACTCTGTAATCCTTTTTAAAAATAGGTTTTAGGTGATTAAGTGCAAACAGAGTAGTCTTGGTTTCATTTCTTTTAAAATCTTATCTCTGTACAACTTTCATATATACACACAGTTTTCCTGTTACCACCCTAGCGTGAAAAAGTTATTTTAGCAGATATTTTCAATCGATCAACTCAATGTACTGGGCATAAAATTACATTTTTTAATTTGCTGTTATTCTTCTGGGAGTCTAGAAGTCTCTCATTTTTTAGCGCGTTTTGATTGAGAACCAAGGATTATAAAATTTCCTTTATTCTTACCAACACTCAACTCATCCATAAACATAAAACAAAGAGACACACATATCACACAAAATATTCAGTGTTAGCACACATAAAAAGAGATCGAAACATAAAAACAAACATCTAACAAACTGGTAGGTTGTTGAGAAATATGAAGTGAAAGTCATCTTTTTTTTTCCTTACATGATACTGCCTCCTAGTATGAGGCAAGACATTCAGAGAATGACCGTTGATGAACTCTTTGTCATTGGTACTGGCTTTGCTTATTATCTGGAGACCCACTAAGAGATGTCTTTGAGATATGGGGATTGTGAGGGAATTCTCCTCCTGGAACTTTTCACCTCTATATTAAATATGTACAAAGTAACATTTTCAAAAATATTCTTTGAATTCAGTTTGTAAAGTTAAGATTTTCATGGTTTAGTATTGATTTAAAGACTGCCAAGACTTACCTATTGTTAGCTACTTAATTCTACTGTGTTTCCTCTTGGTACATAAGCTAATATGTGTTTATATGTGTGGATTCATACTCCCAGTTATGTGAGGCAGTGTATGAACGCTGATAGCTGCCCAGAACCGCTGCGATGGTGGAAGGTGAGGTGAGAATTTGAAGTCTGACTGCCTCAAATTCTCAGGTTTTGAGTCTCACATTACATCTAGTGATATCCAATGTCCTATTCAACAAGGTCTGTTTCTGATGCTCTTTAGATCTTCCTGAAGATCCTCGTTTTAATCTAGTATTATTTTCCTTCAGATTGAAGAACTCTTTTAGCATTTTTTTTTAACAGTGCAGATTTTCTGGCAATGAATCTTCATGGTTTCCTTTTATCTGCAAACTGTATTTGCCTCCATTCTTGAAGTGTATTTGTACATTTTTTTTTCCTGTCAGCCCCTAAAAAATACCACTGTCTTCTGGCCTCAATTGTTTCTTTTTTGATATTATCCTACAAGTCCCTGACGTTCTGTTTTTGCTAAAACTTTTTTTCTCTATTTTTGAATAACTTCTAATGATCTATCTTCAAGTTAACTGATGATTTCCTCTGTTATCTCCACTTTGCTAAGATAACACATTTTAAAATTTCAGATTTTGTATTTTTAGTTTCAGAAGTTCTGTTTTCAAGAATCGTTTTTATTTCTCTGTAAGATTTATTGTCTTTTTAGTCATTATGAGCACATTTTCTTTTATGTTTGAGCATAGTTACAATAGCTGCTTTAAAAATCCCCATCTGCTAATTCCAATATCTGGATTATCTTGGGGTGAGGTCTCCACTGATCACCTTTTCTCTTGAAAATAGGTCATGTCAGAGAATTTTGGATTGTGTCCTGGATATTGTGAATATTATGTTTCAGAGACTCTAGATGCTATTATAGTCTTCCAAAGAGTATTGATTTTTTTGTTTGTTTGCTGGAGAAGACAATTAATTTACTTGTTCTCATACAGCAAACTTTGTTCCTTGGGGACATCTCAAGTCTCCATTCAGCTTTTGATCCTAAGCCAGCTATATATAGGGCTGTAGTCAGCCCTATACTTGCATAGCTTAGGGTTTAGCTAGAGAATCAGGGAGGGGTTTTTACAGGAAACTTGGATCTTCACCCTCTAGGTCTCTTTTTTCTAAGATTCTCTGCTCACCTTATAGTGGCCATAGTTGCCCTGAACTCTGTCTCGTGGTTCTTCAGGCTAGAAACACTGCAGATTCTCTAACAGATTTTAGCTACTTCATGCCACCCGACTTTGGCCTGTCCTTGGGCCAGAAGCCTTAAAAACGAAAATTTGCTTTATAGTTTTCCTCTCTTTTAAATGTCAGCGGTCCTTCAGAATATGTCCGTCTTTGTTCACTCTCTAGTGGCTTCAAGTAATTACTTTTTGTATTTTATCTGGTGTTTGTATTTGTTATCTGCAGGAGGGTTAGTCTGGTAGGAGCTTACTAAGCCATACTGGAAGCTGAGCTCCTCCTGCCTAGTTTTTGTATTAATTTCTGTGGAGTTTTGGTGTGTTACCAAAGAGGCCATGAAGGTCGTTTGATGCCAACCCTCCAACGAATTCCTTATTGGGTTCTCTCTGCTCCACTGGCTGTACCTTTCTGCAGATGGATGGGGTATGGCCTGTCTGCACAAAAGCTACTGGTGGGCGGGTTCTGCCAGCTGTCATAAGAAGACATAGTCACATTCATTCACTGCTAACTCTTAAAATATCTCTATCTACATTCTGACCCTCACCCCTAGCCCTCAACATTTTTGTTTTTTTTGCACTGGACATTTTTGTTTTTCTTACTCTCTCTTAATTATGACTTAATTCTTAAGACTTGGGCAAACACTTCAGTATCATAAGGGGCTTGCTGCCTGGCGGGGCAGCCTGTGCCCCACTGTGATACTTTATTTACCCTTCAGCCAGACCTCATCCTCTTTATCAGAGGCACTGCCATGGCAACCTCCCTCCTTAGGGCAATAAGTATGGGTGGCAAAGTCTTACACGCTTAATATGTTTGATATTTTACCTTTCAAAACATTCTTTGGGGAAATTTAAGTTGGCTTGTTGAACAAAATAAATAAGCTTTTTATTGTCAACAAGGGCTAAGGGCGGCAGCTTTGATAACAGGGAAAGCTTAGACTGGTCAAAAACTTGAAACCAGAGTGAGTAGGTCACATCTAGTTCCACTTGAGATGAGAAAGGAATGGGAAACCTTTCCATGCTGTTGGAAACTGACTCAGATCCCAGAGGCTGCTGGGGAAGCTCTAGCCTAAGGTGACTGCTGGGATGAGGTGAGCCTTGGTCCAAACCCAACCTCGTAATGTTTGTGTAGCTGCCACCACTGGAGGGAACAAGTATTTCTCCTACAGACAGTCCACCTTTGGGATGCTGGGGCTTTTGCCCTTTGGATGGCATCACACCAGAGTCCTTTTTAGCCTGGAAGCCCTTAAGAGTGCACACACATCACAGAGCACACTGAGAGCTTTGCAGAGGCTAAGGGACCAGGTAGCCCAATGTCCTCCCCCATCTCTGCTGTCTATGTGCTAGTTACAGAGATAGGCTCTTATTTGGCATTATTTAAAATTTGAGTGTTAAAAATAAAAAAATCTACAGTAAATTAAGTATTATGCTTCTTGGCTTCATTGGCAAATATTTTTTTCTTTAAAGTAGATTTATATGAATGTCTCCCTATCTTTCTTTATTTTGCTCATTTGTTTTTTTCTTCTTCCTTGCCTCTCTCTCTCTCTCTCCCTTTTTTATTTTTTCCATTAAAAAATGTAGTTATGAATTTATTTTTCCCATTTAATGAGATTTTCTATGGCATATTTGAAACAGAGTGAGATGTGGAGTCAGACAAACCCTGGTGGGAATCCATGCTTTTCTATTTATTTGCTATATAGACTTGGCATAGCTGTCCTGGTTTGTTCAGGGCTGAGAGGTTTTCTGGAACACAGGACTTTTAGTGCTGAACCTGGGACAGTCCTGGACAAACTGGGATGGTTGGTCGCCTTAATTGGACAAGATACTTAGCCTCCCTGAGCCTTGGCTTCTTTACCTGTCAGCTGGGGATAATGATATCTGTCTCCTGGGGGTTATTTTGAGGGTTGGAAATACTGTAAGAAAAGGGCCTGAAACTATATCTGGGACCTTGTAGATTCTCAATGATGATAATGATAATGACAGCAATATTAGCATTAATAATCATCTGTATTTTTTAAAGGCTCAGAGTGAGTTTTTTTTTCCTGCCATCAGTGCTTTTTTTCTTTATTTCTAATGTCTTTTCAAGAAGGAAAAGTTTATTTTATTTTCTTCATTTTTACGTAAGCCTGGGTATTACGGTTTGAATGTTTGTCCCTTCAAAAACTCATGTTGAAGCTTAATTCCCAATGTGGAAATAATGGGAAGTGGGACCTTTAAGAGGTGATTGGGTCACGAGAACTTCACACTTATGAATGGATTCATCCCTTCAGGGATTAATAGATAAACCAGTTACTGGATTAGTGGGTTATCACAGGAATGGTACTGGTGGCTTTATAAGAACAGGAAGAGAGACTTGAGCTAGCACACTTAGCACCCTCACCACACGATGCCCTGAACTCCTTTGGGACTCTGCAGAGAGTCCCCATTGGCAAGAAGGGCCAGCTTCCAGAATTGTAAAAAATAGATTTCATTTCTTTATAAATTACCCAGTATCAGGTATTCTATTATAAGCAACAGAAAATTACTAAGAAACTGGGTTTCTGAAGCTTTGCTATGTCCAACTAAAAATAGCTGCTGAATTTTCCCTGATGGCTAACATCTGTGAGTAGAATCCAACGATAACGCATGATTGAGATTATCTTTTAGAAACCTTGAAAAACTCAACAAGGACCCAAAAGTCTTCTTCTTTAGAGATAGGCTGTTTTGTGCATAGCTCATACAGAGCCCCTTCCTTAGCAGATGGAGGTCTAATGAGTTCCAGGTGATAAACATTTGGGGCCTCAGGGTCTGCTCTGGCTATTTCTCCATACAGGTAGATCTGGTTGGCTCAGAGCACCTGCCAACATTAGGCCACCCATCCTGAAGAAAGCCCATCCTGTTCTTTCTGGATGGCGCTTCTAGTCAGGAAAAAGAGTTGAGAACTGAGAAGGCCAGTGGATGGAGGAGATGAGGTCTGTGTGTCCTGTGGAGCCAGCAAGAGGCTGACCTGGTATGGACTC
The DNA here is from genome assembly GCA_963573385.1 of Cacajao melanocephalus. Classification (NCBI taxonomy): domain Eukaryota; kingdom Metazoa; phylum Chordata; class Mammalia; order Primates; family Pitheciidae; genus Cacajao; species Cacajao melanocephalus. Next base: position 6,106 of record CAUYLG010011957.1, read on the forward strand.
TGGTCTTTGTTCTGGTTCCCCTCATATGCCTGTGCAAAGGCCTTGAGCATGTCAGTTCTCCTTTCTGGTCCTTGTTCACTACAGAAGTATGGGCCTCTGCTTTCCCATCTTCAGAGGTGAGTAGAGGTGAGAAAATGGGGAAATGATTGCCAATTGCCAAAGATCTCTAAAGGGGAAGAAAAGCTACAGCAACACAGTGTGAGGTCAGTTTCTGGGCTCATGACCATTTTAATTTATTGTTTCAGAATAAACAGAGAACTCTACTCAGCTGTGACTTAATAACTTCCTCCTTCTGAGCTGCCTGAGGTGGTCTTGTCTCCAGGTAATAAGCTATAACTGCTCCTGTGGACTTCATGTCTGGTGTTGTTTTCTGTTTTTTGATTCTTCAGTTTTTAGCTTTATTTTTTTCTCTAGATATAAAATAAAGATATTCTCATGGAAGAAAATTTGCAAAGTACTGTGAAGTACAAATAAAAAATAAAGGTATCATCATTATATTTCCAATCAGAAGCAACTACCTAAAAATTTTTGGAATATACTTCTTTCTAGGATGCTTTTCAATGCACTGTTTAATAGACTTAATATTAGGAAATATAATAATTTTAATGACTATATAATAGTTTACTTATATGTGAAGACTACTAGAAATATTCCCCTCATTAGATTTTTAGGTTGATCCAGTTATATTATTTTAAATAATTGATATATATCTTTGAGTATAAGTATTTATGATTATTTCCTTAGGAGAAATTTAAAGAAGGAGCATTGCTGGATGAAAGAAGAAATATGTCTAGCTTTCTTTTATATTAGATATAATTCTATCTTTATGTTACCCTAAAAATCTGAGTTAAAAGATACAATAAAATATAATGTTTTCTATGTAAGGAACTTATATGATCCTTGGTCTGCAAGTAGGACCCACCCACCCCTAGAAGTTTCTCTGAAGAAGAGTAAGTCTATGCTTTCTTTTAGCTACCCACTGTGGCAGGGGTGACTGAGATTTCATCTTATTTGGTCATTAGGGAGTAGCTGCACTTAGTATTGAATATTGTGGTCATGTGGATATTAAAAACCATCACTGATAGACATTTTTGGGGTATCTAAATTAAATGCCCTTACTCCAGAATAGAATTTGGACACATTTAAAGCATTTTAGTGACATTATGTTTCTACAATATATTATAGTGTCTTACATATTGAGTATTAAACTGCAAGGAAACTTTTTGCTTATCATCAACTCTTAAGGGCCTTACATGCTCATTTCACATTTATCTGGGCTCTTATGAAGAGAATACCCCCTTCCCTTTCTAGCTGTGGGTTGGGAAGTATGAAAAATCAGCTTGACTTTAGCTGAAGGAATGGAATTGTTCAAAAGCAGTTCTGAGGCATATGCAAATACTTAAAATTAGAAAAATCAAAGAAGTGATGGTCCCTGATGAGGCTCTGAAAATTAAACTGGCTGTGTGGTAAATGTGTATATGTGTGAGTGTGAGTGTGTGTGTGATCCTTGAGTGTTTAGGAGCACTGGGCCACTAGTGGGGTGAGATCAGCGTTGCTGGAGGTTAAAGTATATAAAGCACTAAGCACAGTACTGATTATCATGAGGACTCAATACAGAAGTTAGATAATGAAAATATGTTAGTGAATATTGTAATCAGTCCTGAAGGTCACATAATTGTTGGCAATGCAGTCAAAACCAGAAATCCAAGTTTTTGATTCCAACTCCGGTGCTCTCTCCAGTGGAACATGTCAACTCAGAGATACCAGGCATTTTGGCAAAAATTGTGGCCGTTGCAGTAGTCAACCCTGGATAACGTCCTGCGGAGGCAGGAGGGGGCTGGATACTACCTAAGAAAAAGGTAAAAGAATTGGGCATCCCACTAAAAGACTGATTAAACCCCTTGCTTGTGGACCTTAAGATAGATAAGAGCGAAGCACCCGGTAGTCAGCTACTGGGGACTCCCAGGAATTTTTATGAGTAACAGTGCAGAGTCATATTTTGAGCCTGTACTCCATGGCTTGGTTCCTCCATTTCTGTCTTTGTACAGGGAGACTTCAAAATGCCCCTAAATTTTAGAAAATCTAAATTTGAATAGCTCAACATTATATAACTAAGAACAGCTTTCTACTGATGACTTTTGTAATCTCACTTGTTTAAAACTGAATGTAAAGTGTTTTGTTTTTGTCTTTTTTTTCCTTCATTTTTAGGTTTTAATTATCAGCTTTCTTTGAGAACCAGAGTAATCTCTCAGACCCTTCCTTTCTTTACTATATACTATTTGGTAACTAGTTAGAGAAGCTTAGAAGTTATATCTCTGAAGCTTTCTCTGGAGTTCAGGTTCAACCAAAATGAGGCAAAGCAATCAGTTTGCTTGGTTTCTAAGGACTCTGGGTCCTTAGAATACAAGTCTTCATGACATATGACAAATTTCCATGTTTTGACTGGGGGACCCAGGCTTCACCAAACTAGATACCACTGCTCTGGCTCTAGGAAGAGGTTTAGGAATGGGTACATTACTCAAATAATCTAATGTATTTTGTTAGAATTTTTCTCCTATGGATAGAAGGAAAGAGATGCCTCCCTTTGGCTAGGTTTTATATAGCTGAAATATGGCTTTATGGCTGGAAATATAAGGAGCCAACACTGCTACCCTGTAGAACAATCTTCTTGAGAAGCAAACCAACAGAGGGGAAGGCAGAATTGAGATGTAGAGTCTTAATCATAACCCTTGGTTCAGCTGTGCCTGAAGCCAGCCCTGGCCTCAGATATCCCAGTTACATAAGCATTGCCCTCTTTGTCTTAAAGTTGTGCAGCTTGGTTTTCTGTCACTTAAGTGGGTCCTTTACTTGTATTATTCCATTATCCTTACCATCCCTATTTTACAGGTAAGGAAACTGATACTCAGAAAGTCTAAGGGCTTTGCTTAAGCTAACACATCTGGGAAGTGGTATGACCTGGATTTGAGGTTGGGCTGTTCTGATTCTACAGCTTATGCTATGTTTGTAGCCTGATACAGCCTGTTTATTGAGCTGGTAAACCCAACCCTTGACAGTATCAAGAGGGCAGGCATTGGCTTTTTTGTCTTACTGGCCCACAAATAGGCCAATGACATTAGACACTTTGGGCTGGTGCGCTTAGGGTCAGACAGGCTTAATTGGATCCTTGAACCCCATGCTGCCTGCCTGGCTGCTCTAGGAACTCCTTTTCATTAAGGCTTCCCAACTTGCAGAAACCAGGAACTGGTCTGGACCCACACCTAGCTGTCCTCCAGGTAGCTAGGCTGCTGCTGAGCAGAAATGGATTCTGAAAGCAGAAAAACTCCCATGAAGATGCATCCAGCATTGAGGTATTGGGACTTCCCACCTCCACTTCCCAAAAATTACAAGAAAAGAGCAGACACTATTCAACTGTTAAGATAACAGTGTTTTTAATATTTAAGTAACAAAACATGCAGGTTAATACTCAATGCATATATAATAAGATAGAGCAACAGCAACAAAATTACAAAGCACAATCTAACTATACGGAGGCTTCCAAACAATTAAGTGTTGGATAGAGAATGTGCTAATTTAAAACCCAGCTGAGTCACACTGCACTGCCTGAGACCTGACCAGGGACTTTCTGGTGGTAGGAGGGAGAGCTCATTGTGCCCTGTGGACTTCAACTCAAATAGATGATCTTCTACTCAAATCCAGAGAACACTTAACAATCTTCATGCTCTAGATTGCCTAACCCTCCTCCCTGCTTTTCTTTTTTCTTTAGTTGACTTGTCTGCTCATCTTCTACCCAAACTGAGGCAGTGAGTTCCACAAATACTTCTTCTGATTTGGCCTAAATGTTGCTGTCTCAGTGAAAAGGGCCTCTGAGCTCACTGCTCTGATTCTTGATGAACACAACTTGTTATTATTTAATGGGGCATGATCTGGTCTTTCCCCAGACATAGTCTGTTCAGCCTGAAGACCCTTATGAGTATTCACCAATCCCCCTGGAGGTCACTTTCATATGTACTATTGATGTGAGGACTTTTCTCTCAAATAATAACCCAATGGCCAAGTTCCCCAGCACCAATGCTGCTCTGGATAGTTTTTAGAGATTGTTCTTACCTCAGTTTCCCAGGGGGCCTATCTGGCTTTGGAACTGGGATGGAATTCTAGTGTCCTAGAAGGAATATAGGCTTTCTCCTCAAAAGGGCAGTGATGTAAGCATAGGGAAGGTGTGTGATTGCAAAGAGCTTTCAGTTTTGCCTGAACATCTGATGGTCCAACCACTCTAGGTGAATTTAGAGAAAGGAACAGCTCTCAGAGTAACAAAACTGACCACAAACCAGTTGTGATGGCGCACACCTATAGTCCCAGCTACTTGGGTGGCCAGGGTAGGAGAATTGCTTGAGTGCAGGAGTTTGAGGCCAGCCTGGAAAGTGAGACCCCATCTCTAAACAAAGCAAAACAAAACAAAACAAAACAAACAAAACCAACCACAGTGCCAGAAAAGTGCTACTCCCAACTGGCAGTGGCTTATAACCATGCAAATGTGCATATGTGTCACTTGGAAGCATAACATTAAATTTAGGCTTAAATTTTTTTTTCTTAAGAACTGGTTTTAACCTACTTCCCAGGACTTGCTGTGTTCTATTATTTATTTTTTAGACAGGGTCTTGCTATGTCACTGGCTGGAGTGCAGTGGCATGATCACGGCTCACTGTAGCCTCAGTCTCCCTGGGCTCAAACGATCCTCCCACCTCAGACTCCCGGGATGCTGGGACTTACAGGTGTATGCCACCATGACTGGCTGATTTTTTGTCTCTGTATTTTGTAGAGACAAGGTTTCTCCATGTTTCCCAGGCTGGTCTCAAACTTCTGGGCTCAAGTGGTGACTCTTCCTCCTCAGCCTCCCAAAGTGCTGGGATTACAGACATGAGCCACTGTGCCCAGACATTATTTATTTTTTACCTGGCTTACACTTATTGTCATGTATAATCAAAGCCATAGAGACCTCAGAGTGAAAGAATTAGCATCAGTAAGCTTTTCATGGAATTTGTACTTAAGCGTGACTTTACAAAATACCATATAGGCAATGTCAAAGCAGTTATTTTTTCATTTCCTTCTATCCACATGTAGGGGTGAGGCTTCACAGAGATGGTGTATCATTTTACTGAAACATTATTTGTTTTAACTATATTTAGGACTTAGATTACAAAAAATGTTTCTCATTCATCTAGGGACAATTGCTGATCCATGACAGAAAGAAGACTCCAATGGAGAGCTCAGGAAACCACTGGCGTTCTTGCTGGAATAAGCAGTGACCAACAACAACAGAAAGGCTTGGTTTCCTCAATCTGAAAATTGCTTTGGTTTGGTAAGTTTTAAGATCACAGCGTAAGAAAACTCAGATCATGGGCTGGAGAGATTACAAATAACTTTCTCTTTTTGCCTCTTCTTCAGTAAATGATTATTAGTAGCCAAGTTAGGGGTGGGGAAGCAAACGTCAAATAGCAGAAAATAATGTCTTTTGATCTACTCTTCTTTTCCTTTCAAAAGTTTTCTTGGGGATAAGCTGGGAAATAGATCATCAATGGGTTTATTGACTAGGAGGAAGAGGGGGAGTCTGTCTAAATCATCAAAATGTCAGAGAGAAATTCAAAGCACATTCTCTCATCAAAATAGAAAGTTACATTTAAAAAAAGAAATAGAGGATTGAAAATGTGAGCTATAGCATCTAATTCATAAATGATAACTCAGCTGTTTTATGATGAAATATTTAGAGACAGAGGCATGAGGCTAACACCATTTGGCCTCTCCAAAGATGAAATGAAGGCTTTTCTAACTTCCAGCTGTGAGTCAAAAGCAATAAGAAATCAAGATGAAATATCCTTGTTTTTTGGGTGAGCTCTCTTGGGGAGTTTCTTCTGCTCATGCTGAGAGGTCTTGGAGCATTACACATAGTCATACTTGGAAGGATGAGATTGTCCCTCGTCCTCTGTGTGGGCACCCCCATCGTATATCTTCTTGCTTTTGGTGTTGGACCCAAAGCCAATGCTGGCCTTGAAGCCTCCAGGCTTGTAGGCAACATTGTGGCCTGAGGCATGATAAGAAACAGCTTTGTAGCTGAAAGAAAAATAAACATTCCATGATTATAGAGGTCTTTGTTAGGAGGACCAGCCTCCTATTTACCCTAGACTGTCTCAGTCTTGGCGCTGAAAGTCCAGTGTCCCTGGAAACCCATCAGTCCTGGGCAAACCAGGATAGTTAGAAACCCTAGTTTTTGGTACACTGGCTTTTCTGCCTCTGCAGTGGAACAGAAGTTCTTGCACTGTTTTAGAGCCTTGCTGAGCTGAGAACAGAATCTTCTGAGAATAAAATAATTGTGATTCCAAATGGACATTTTTGGATGGTGGAGAGAGGTATCCCCAAATCCTCAGTAACTAATGAGTTCCCTCTGTTAATCAGTAAAAATAAAGCTGAGCCAGAAACAATGTCCAGGGGAACATTGTTACATCAAAGGATCATAGAATTTGTGAGCTGGAAGGCACCTACGTTCAGCCCATTGCCTCTAAGCTGCTCATTTCATGGATGAGGTGATAGAGGCATAGAGAGAGCAAACAACGTCAGCAGCAGAACCACCTGGAATCCAGCTCTCCCCACACCAGTTCAATTTAGGGAGTTACAGCAGAGTTTCTCAGCAGCAGCAGCACTGTTGACATTTTGGAACAGATGCTTCTTTGTTGTGGGACAGTTCTGTGCACCGTAGGGTGTTTAGCAGCGTCCCTGGCCTCTACCCACCAGATGCCAGTATCACTTTCCCCCATCCTCCAAAAGCTGTAACAATTAAAAATGTCTTCACATGTTGCTAAATATCCCCTGGGGGGCAAATTGCTCCTAGTTGAGAACCGTGGAGTTACAAAACAATCTTAGAAGGAACCAAGACAGATGGATTTTCTTTCAAATAGGATCACATTTAAATCAGTCTAGGCTGAAATAGTCTTGTTCTGTTCTTTAGGTTCCCCCTAAAAGAGAAGGTTCAATAATCTTTAAATCAATAAAATTCTTCCATATACCTAGACTAATTTTTTTTTTTTTTTGGCCACAAGTTATACATTAAAATAGACCCTGAACAAATAAAACTTCTGGTTGCAGCAGGACAGGGAGACTCACTTGGTTTCTTCTGGCGCCAAGCCCCGGCAGGCGATGCACATCATCACACCCCCAATTAGTGTGAGGCCTCCAGCGACCCAGCCCACGAACAGAGCTGCACCAAATGTGTACCTGGGTGGGGAGATGGTGGCTGTGAATGCAATTGACTCAACTCTCCAGGCTCCGTCCACCACACCTGGCTGTGCCTGTTCTTTCTGTCCTCACTTTTGGATTCCACATCCATCCCTGCCCGTGCCCTTGAATACACACTCCTGTGGGTCACAGCCAACTGATCAGGTCCCCTGGGGAGTAGAACTGGGACTAAAGCTAGGGGGCAAAACAGCAGGGGGATTCTAGCATCACTCAACCAAAACATTATAAATCTGATCTCTGTGAAACATCTCAGGAAAGGAGAGCTCAGCGTGGAAAAGAAGTGCCTCCCCTTGGAAGTTTCCCTTTGTGTTCCTCAAAGAGCATGGGGACTGTTTGTAGAACTCTGTGAATTATTAATATGTTTAAAGTCTATGACACAAGCTAAGAACATTATACCAACAATAGGTAGGCAAGTAATATGTGTGCAAACCTCTGCAACCTAAGAAAATACAATACTTTAGATGTGCTTTAAAAGCACACACATTGGCCAGGCGCGGTGGCTTATGCCTGTAATCCCAGCACTTTGGGAGGCCGAGGTAGGCAGTATCACCTGAGGTCGGGAGTTTGAGACCAGCCTGGCCAGCACGGTGAAACTCTGTTTCTGTTAAAAATAAAAAATTAGCTGGGTGTGGTGACGGGTGCCTGTAGTCCCAGCTACTCCGGAAGCTGAGGCAGGAGAATTGCTTGAACCCAGGAGGCAGAGGTTACAGTGAACTGAGATCAAGCCATTGCACTCCAGCCTGGGTGACAGAGCGAGACTCCAACAAAAAAAAAAAAAAAAAAAAAAAAGCACACTCATTTTAGCAGGATTAAAGTAAACAATATAAGCTTCATGACCAAGTGTAGTATAAATATATAGGGCAAAACTGGTTAACTGAGCTCAGTCCTTGAAAAAGTCCTGGGAGAAAATTTACCTAGGCTATTTTTATTTCCTCTGGACTGGGGAAAAAGACAAATACTTGGTTTGAGGGCTTCTGCCTTGGGAAGGGATGAAGAATCGTGCCCCGTCATCCTACCCAGTATGGATGGGGGCTGAACAGCAGGCCTTTTCCTGGACCTCCTCCTAGGGGGTCCCTAGGTAATTTCCTGGTGACAGCCCTTGTCCTTGTTACCCCTATAGATGATTGAATGATTGCTTAATGCTAATGATGATAACAACAATGCTACCATTTATTAAGCCCTTACTGATATTGTGATAAGTACTTTTTTTTTACTACTATCTTGTTTAATTCTCCCAATAGCCACTGTGATAGTATTTGTCACTCGCATTTTTCAGATAGTATTTGTCACTCGTATTTTACAGATGAAGACAGTGAGGCTCAGTGAGGTGTTAAGTAACTTCTCCAGTGACCCAGGAAGGGCATGACTTGTCAGGATTCAAATTCAGGTCACTTTGCCTTTAAAGCTCTCATTGTTCATACATCTTCTGGGCATGAGAGACAGTATTCTTCCTCAATTTAGATGCTCTAGGTCAAGGTTAGCAAACCTAAATACTTACCTGGGACAGGCAAGAAACTTAAATGAACGAAGTGAGCTAGATATAAGAACATATTTCATTTTCTCACCTGTTATATATGGGAAAAACCCCTATAAGAATGAGTTGGGCCATTTGGGAGTAGTGGGGATTGTGGTAAACTGGACAGAGTGAGTCCTAGCCAAAAGGGCAGCTGCCTCTCAGCTGCAGAGATGGAGGCCATATAAGAATAAGGGCCCAGTGCAATGCTGCCAGATCTTCTGATGTTTTACACAAAGTTGGAAAAACAGTATGTGTATATGTGTGTGGGGGGGTGAAGTCTCCTTGTACTAGGCACTAGTGGTGTTCTACCCTTTAACCATTTCTGTGTGTCTCTTCCCTGGCTTGTATGTTCCTTTGCCTTTACCTGCTGGCTCCTGTGGCTGCCTCTGGAATGCTGGCTTTGGTTTAGCCACTGAAGCCACTCTGGCCACAAGGACTGACTGGCACTGAGATATGAAAGCTCAGCTCTTTAGTTTGGAGTCGAGACAACTGTGACGTATAATTCGTACTGCACAGCGCCCCTCAGGATCAGGCTGAGTCCAGGGCTTCACCTGAAATTGCGCCCATGCTTGGCTTTCCTTCCTTTCTGGCCCTGCCTCCCTCACCCACTAACCAGTCTCCCTTTTCTTAACAAACTCTGGCACTGGGATCCTCTTCTCAGGATCTGTTTCTGAGGAACCCAACCCTAACTCTTCTAATTTTTAAAAGTTGGCGATTGGTTCAGATCATAAAATGAAATGTTTTATACAAAATACCTTGCAGACATGTACAGTGTGAGGGCAGGCAGTTTGCAGCTCTAGTACAGGGCTTAGGCTCTGCCAATGTGACATACAACACAGAAATAGTAGAGTTGGGGAACAGGAGAAGGAGGGTGTCCCAGGACCAAGTAGGGCACTGGAACCAAAGCTCCATCAAGGTGACTGCCAAGGTCTTTCTTTGCAGCTGGTCTGTCTTATATGACTTGTGGGTGGAGAAAATGAGAAGACAAAAGAAAGGGAAAGACAGCTGCCTATCCATGGAGGGAGAAGTTCAGGAGGCTTTTCAGAATTCTAGAGTCTTAATTCCAGGACTGAAGCTGGCTGCCCATGGGATGCCAGGGAGATGGTGTGAGAGAGTGATGGCAAGTATTAGTGCTAAGTGCAAAGTGGCTAGTAGATGGCTCCTCTGGGCCACGACAGTGATCCCAGGCACCCAAATACTCTGGGAAAGGTGGGCTCTTCTAAGTAGGGTGAGCAATCATTCTGGTTTGCCCATGATGGAGGAGTTTCCCAGAATGTGGAACTTACAGTGCTAAAACTGGGAAAGTCCCAGGCAGACTGGAATGAGTTGGTCATCCTACTTCTAAGTTGCACCTAGAACTAAGAGACCATGAGAGGAACATGGAGTAGGATCAGGGGAGCTTTTGGGGGTCACTTCCTTCCCATTCTTGAAATAAAGCAGAAATATGAATGAGGATTGGAGTTCCAGGGAGCCAGTGGTAATGGGATTTATCACACCCTCACTCTCTGTCTGTACCCTATGTTGGTGTGTCTGGAAAAATGTCAAGGGCATGCATCCAGAGGTGATGGGTCTCTGAGGTCTAATATTTATATTTCTTCCCAAGAACAAGATCTTTCTTTTTCAGGAATTTGTTCCAGCTTCTTGCTGTGGGATATATTCCTTACTTTAAAGGGACTAAATGAATACAGGTGTTGGTATTGCTTTTCTATCTTTTAAAAGCTCTACCCTCATTCAAACACCAAATTGTGGTGTGGTTTCATCTCCCTCTGCCAGACTGTACCCCCTGTGAGAGTGGGGACTTTGTATCTCCAGCGCTGTGAACATGTCTTGGCTTACAGCTGGTGCTCAATACATTTGTAGAATAGATGAATTAATGAATGAGAGAAAGAGGCAGCTGTGCCAGGAAGGAACATTACTTTTCTCATCCATACTGCACCTTGCTAATTTCTATTCAAATGTTTACCTCTTCCTAGCCGGGTTCCAGTGATGGACTGTAGATGTAAGTTGATGTTCATTTACTTGCCTCGGTTAATAGTGCCTGTTTCATTGCCACCACAATGGGGCTTGTGTAAGAGAATTAGATAAATACTGTGAACTGTCACTGTATTTCAATGCAAATGTCAGATCAGCCTCAAGTCATATCACCAAGGATATTTCACTGAAATGAAGTTTATGAATTTACAGGTGATTGTTGATTTATGATATGGCATAGTTGTCTCTGATAAATTTTTGCTATTTCAGGCACTGACAGTCACATTAGGCACATGTAATCAGATTCTTATAACAATATTCATCATGGTGAATGCTGACACCTAGATTAGGAGGTTACCTGGTCTGAACAGTCTGCACCATCCCACCCATGCCGGTGTACATGTTAGCGGTGGACATCCAGAAGTTAGTAACCAGCATGTTGGCAAACACAGACACTCCAGCAATTGCACAAAGACCTGTGGGCAAAGAGAAAAAAAGCTCCAGAGTTAGTTTTAAGGGATTACAATGTTTCTGAGGCAGTTTATGCCTAAATGAGTTTAGATGAGTAGGCTGCAGAATATTGTATCCCTATAACCAAGCATTGATTATTGAATTCTCGCTATGTGCTAAATATTGTGATAGGTGCTTAGAATGTTTTGTCTCACTAATTGTAGAAGAATGTGTGTGTGTACAGAAAGAAATTTTTTAGGTATCTTGGGACCATAGTTCAATGGTCCAAATATTTTGGGTCTGGTTCTGTGGTAATGTCAAGATATATTCCCTTAAAATCACTTTCTGAAGCCTTGCCAAGAAAATGCTTTTTAGGGATCAAGTCACATGACTCTTTTAGGGTTGAAAACTTCTTTTTTTTTTTAGCTGAATTTAAGATTCAAAAGCTTACTCAGGTTTTTTTTTTTTTTTTAAATAAAAAAACATTTTAAAAAATAGAGTTGGGGTGTTACTATGCTGCTCAGGCTGGTCCTGAACTCCTAGGCTCAAGTGATCCTCCTGTCTTGGCCCCTCAAAGTACTGACATTATAGGCATGAACCACCACACCCAGCTAAGAACCTCTTATATTGGGGTTGGAGTGGCAGCTAAAAATGACCTTAGCACTCATGATACACAACTGGGCCTCCACACTCAGATCATGAATCCCAATATGAAAAGTTCTGAACCACATTCAGCAGTGGGAATAGTCACATTTTCTCTACCCAAATGATTTTGCTTTGGCATTCACAGAAGTGGGAACTCCAGGCTCTGTGTTTACCTGAGATGATGAACATGATCCCAGAGGTCAGTGTCATCTTGGCTTTGGCGGAGTCCTCCATGCTGCCAATGCGGATGCATTTCAGGGCAAAGATGGATACCAGGAGGCCAATGGCACCCAGGACGATGCCCACGATCATCAGGGCTCGCACCGCCTGCAGCATGGCTGTGGGACAAAGGGCAAGACACAAGCAGACAAATAAGACCAGCTCAACACACTTGATTAGGCTCTGGTTTAAGAAAACAAAGCAGGCCAGGCACGGTGGCTGACGCCTATAATTCCAGCACTTTGGGAGGCCGAGGTGGGCAGACCATGAGGTCATAGTTCAACACCAGCCTGACCATTATGGTGAAACCCCGTCTCTACTAAAAATACAAAATTAGCTGGGCAGGGGGCATGCACCTGTAATCCCAGCTACTCAGGAGGCTGAGGCAGGAGAATCGCTTGAACCCAGGAGGCAGAGGTTGTGGTGAGCCAAGATCACGCCACTGCACTCCAGCCTGGGTGACATAGGGAGACTCCATCTCAAAGATAAATAAAATAAAAATAAAAAAATAAATAAAACAAAGCAACAACAACTAACCAGCACCAAACCTCTGAGAGACAGCAAAGTCCATAAACTGAATCTTGCCATTGTCAAAGGATGTGAAATTGTGGGAAATATAAAATGTGTCACTTACAATTCTCTGACTGATGAAGGAGATGCACTCAGATGTCTACAGAATCAGAAAATTATGGATAGTTGGAACTGGGAGGGCCCTTGAATTGTATCTATTTCAGCTCCCTCATTTTTAAAGCTTGATAATCTGGGATCCAGAAAGGGAAAATAGTTTGTCTAAGATAACAGTTCAAATTACTGTTAGAGCTTATAGCTGTGATTTCTAACCCAAATATTTTTCTTCTCTTGTGCTTCCATACGACCTGAAAATTTCATATAGTTGTGTCCACTTTAGGAAACTCAGAATTCATTGATGGCATATGATGAAGCCAACGTCGTTAAGTGATATAGCAAGGATACTCAATTTTGTCCCTTTCCAAAAGGAACTACTAAGATCATGGTGAGCTGTAGGTTTCAGATGTATATAAAAAGATTGGCCAGGCATGGTGGCTCACACTGCAGTGCTAGGGAGATGGCGTCAGAGAGTGATGGCCGGTAACCATCACTGGGATCATGCCTGTAATCCCAGCACTTTGGGAGGCTGAGGTGGGCTGATCACGAGGTCAGGAGTTTGAGACCAGCCTTACCAACATGGTGAAACCCTGCCTCTACTAAAAATACAAAAGTTACCCAGGCATGGTGGTGCGTGCCTGTAATTCTAGCTACTCAGGAGGCTGAGGCAGGAGAATCACTTGAACCCCGGAGGTGGAGGTTGCAGTCAGCTGAGATTACTTCACTGTACTCCAACCAGAGGCAACAGAGTGAGACTCTGTCTCAAAAACAAACAATATAACAATATTAGGCCTTTTAACTGGACCACAGTTTATCAGCAGTTCCCTTTCTAGGAATCAGTCACAGCTATAGGGCCTGCAGGGACTCTTCTGCAGTGCCCTCACCTCCAGATATATCCAAAGTTGTTTCTAGTGCATCCTTAAATTGCAGTGACTCATCGCAACAACTGTTTACTGAGCCCCCCTGACTGGCCATGGGATGACAGTAGTTAACAACAGGTCAGACGTGGTCTCTGTTGTCATGGAGCTTATGCCAAAGTGGGGAACAACAGTCACTAAGCATGTCTATTACAAGTATAATTAATTTAACAAGGAGGACAACTTAGTCCTTCATGTGTTCCAGAAAGTAAGGCCCCTGTGTGGGTGGGTCTGGTAGAACTGAACTGCAGAGCTGTGTGAAGATATTTATGTGCTAGACACCAATTGTTTTATCTCTCCAGTATATATATATATATATATATTCCCTCTTAAATCCATGATTTCCGAAGGTGTTGCCATGTCTTACATCAGTGCTTTTAAAACTACTTAAAAATTTAAATTTCCAATCTGTCACAAACTGATGTCCTGGCAAAATACAAAGTCACATGCTTGAGTGTCACAGACATGTCAAATTGTTACAAATGTTTAGAAATATTTATTCTTGATTTCTGTACCAGAACTGTTCAGGTGGGCAACAAATAGTTTGTGGGCCAGCTTGATACACAGGCCCTACTTTGAGTAGTAATATTGACCTTGATCTTTCAGGCCCTGATTTTATACCTGGTGCTGTGATCATGGCAGATTAATCCAGCATGGGTATCTGAGTCAAACTCGGCAGATGAGAACCTACACAGAATGTTTGTGCTTTGGACACAGAGAGCATCAGGCCAGTCTCTCTCCAGGGACTGAAAGCATCAGATGCTGTCCTGGGAGTCTATGGTTTCCTGCAGGTGGTAAGCTACTGTATAATGGCAAGCAGACCAAACCCAAGAGAGAGGTAGAGCCATGACAGGGTTTGAGCTCCTGATTCAGCTTTTCCTATGGTCCACATAAATGCTTTCCTTAGGTTTCAGGTGCGATCCCAGCACCATTATTATTATTATTTTTTAAAAATCCCTACCTGTTTGAAGTAATTCAGGTTGGGGTTCTGTTACTTGAAATCAAGTGGTTCTAACTTATGCAAGATGGTTTCATCAGTGTCTAGACATGCTAACCTTTAAAGCCTTATTATTTATGGAGAGTTTCCACCATTTCATGTTCAAGGTCATGACCAGAGCGCTGCTGAAGCCCCTTGCAGATGTGAGGGACCTCTCATGCCAAGTCTTACAGCTGCAAAGAGACTGCATCCCACAGTGTGGTGTCAGAGAAGAGGTAAAGGGCATCATTTTTCTTTTGTGGGCAATTGCCGATTTTTTTCCTAGTTATATAAGCAATAATTGCTCATTATACAGTGTGGTGTCAGAGAACAGGTAAAGGGCATCATTTTTCTTTTGTGGGCAATTGCCGATTTTTTTCCTAGTTATATAAGCAATAATTGCTCATTATAAAAATTTCAGGATGAGGCCAGGCGCGGTGGCTCATGCCTGTAATCCCAGCACTTTGGGAGGCCGAGGGAGCTGGATCACCTGAGGTCAGGAGTTCAAGACCAGCCTGGCCAACATGGTGAATCCCCACCTCTACTAAAAATACAAAAATACTTGGGAGGCTGAGGCAGGAGAATCGCTTGAACCCAAGAGGCAAAGATTGCAGTGAGCCAAGATCATGCCATTGCACTCCAGCCTGGGCAACAAAAGTGAAACTCTGTCTCAAAAAAAAAAAAAAAAAAAAAAAATTCAGGATGTGTAGAAACCTATAAACAGGAAATAAAAAAAACAATAACCTGTTATTCCAACTCTTGGAGATAACTACCTTTAGCATTCTGGTGGGTAGTTTTCCAGGAAGGAATTTTTTAAAAGGAGAAGCAAAACCCTGATGAGGCTCCCCCTGTCACCTATACCCAAGGGAGCAAGCCAGAAGCCAACTAGAAATGCAGATGGAGACCTTGCAGAGTTTCAACTGGAAGGGGATTGTGGGGTACAATCAAAGGAGGTGTCATTCCTACCCTCAGTGAGACCAGTTAGTGGCACCCAAGCAAAATTAAAATTTGGGAATGGAAAAGAAACAAGAGAAATGATTAACACTTTTTCTCTTTGAAGGAGATACTGAAGGAATCTGCCTATACAGCCATATGCAAAAGGCTCAGAGGAAACTGTAAACAAAACATAAAGTTCTGTCCTGCCCTAGTTTTCATACGAGTCGCTACTTTTGATTGAAAACCAGTAAGAAATTTTCAGACATTAAAAAATGTAATCCATGGGGGAAAAAACCCTACAATGTAGGTAATATACTTATCACCATTTTATGGTTGAAGAAATGGAGTCTCAGGTGAAGTAACTTGCCCAAGGACACACACCAAGGGAAAGGAGGCAGAGCTGGGGGTCAAATCCAGAACTGCCTCAAAATCAAGGCCAGGCGCGGTGGCTCATGCCTGTAATCCCAGCACTTTGGGAGGCCGAGGGAGCTGGATCAACTGAGGTCAGGAGTTCAAGACCAGCCTGGCCAACATGGTGAACCCCTGTCTCTACTAAAAATACAAAAACTTAGCTGGGCCTGGTGGTGGATGCCTGTAATCCCAGCTACTCAGGAGGCCGAGGCAGGAGAATTGCTTGAACCCAGGAGGCGTAGGGTGCAGTGAGCCAAGATTGTGCCACTGCACTCCAGTCTGGGCAACAAAAACAAAACTCCGTCTCAAAAAAACCCAAAATCATTACTTTTCCATCACAGCACATTGCTTTGAGGCACCTTATTCTGGAAAAACAGGTAGAATCCTGGCTTCCATCAAGGTGCAAGGATCTGTAAGCACTTACAGAATGTATCCTCCAAACTTGGAGACTCTGAAATGTATTCTAAGAATGTGGAAGGAAACATTCTCCAAATCATCTTAGGGAATAACCTGGCCTGGTAGATTATTTATAAACGCGACTGTCAGATAGCAGCATTCCCATCTCCTCCAGCAGTCCTGCGAGAGAACTCTCTCCAGTCACCTTGGGAAGATTTCCGTCTCCCATAACAGCCAACATTAGGGGAGCTGCCAGCATATTCACTCTAAGGTGTGTATTATAAAGCAATTTGTCATGCTAGAAAATCGGCAATCAATGAGAAATATTGAAAAAAGGAGAGTTAGATAATGTAGAACTTGTTGAAGTGCCTTCTGCCTTAGCAGCCTTTTCACCAGATATCTGTCTGAAGTATGAATGACAGTGCCCAGCTATTCTGGTTCTATCCTGTTGATCTCCATAAACTTGATTCTGATTCTCTTCTCCCTAAAGAAACTTCTGTTTTAATGTTGCTTCTCTGCTGGGAAGAGAATTCTACAAATAATGATCATCAGTCTTGGTCCTACTAGCAACTGTCATGGGTACAGGTGCCAGTAAGTGGGAGGAAATTAGCTCTACCACTCATTGCCAGAAACCCCCATGCATGGAGATGCATGGTGGTAAACTGACCTTCCCTTCCACCTGCATGGTCCTACCCTCTGGGATCCTAATCTTCTCTGTAGATAAGTAAACAGAGAAAACTATCCCAAAGCAGGTAGCAGGTAGATTTCTCTTTTAGCCATTCTGTCTCTTACTTGATATTCTGCTCCAGAGGCTTATCAGCTGATAACAGGTGAGTCAACAGGCTCTAAAGGCTGATTCCCTGCACCAAAGGTGTGACTACAGCATTCTTCCCAATGAACAATGAAGTGTTATCAGACCTGAAGGGTGGGCAGGATTCAGGGCTGAAAGAAGCAAACAGAGAAATGGTTCCCTCCCTGTTGCAAAATACCTTAATCCCACAAGTAGCTGTGGACTGACAGGTGAGGTGCCCTTGGGTGTGGTTTTTCAACTCAGGCTGTACCCGAGCATCTTCTGGGGGAATTTTAAAGAAATATTAATGTTTGTCCTCACCCCTGGAGATTTTCATTTAATTATTCAATAACAAAATTTCAAGGAATAATGTGAGAAAACGACTTTCAAGGAGGGCTCAGCAGAGGTACTCAGAGTGGAGAGCTGAGCCGAAAGGGAGTTCCCAGGGGCTGGCATCACTAAGTGGAAGTGGGAGTGAGGCTGATGGGAAAGCAGTTCAGCAGCAGCCAAAGGCCTGGACTGGGGCCGTGGTGGGGTGGGGGATGGGAGGAGTCATACCTTCAGGCATAGCTTGGTCCTAGACTGCAGACAAGAGGGCTAATGGAGGAGCCCACAGAAGATGGTAGTCTGAGGTCAGACCCCAGAGGAAGAATAAGATGGGAGAGACTAGATTCTCTAGAGATCCCAGGGAATTAACACAGAGGTCCTTTTTACCTTGTAAAATTCTACAGAACAGTGTGACACCAGGTGAGTGTTATTAGGTAAGTCATTTAAGCTCAATGAAAATGAGTCCTGGCCGGGCACAGTGGCTCACACCTGTAATCCCAGCACTTTGGGAGGCCGAGGCAGGTGGATCAACTGAGGTCGGAAGCACGAGACCAACCTGACCAACGTGGAGGAAACCCTGTCTCTACTAAAAATACAAACTTAGCTGGGTGCCGTTGCGGGCTCCTGTAATCCCTCTTGAATCTGGGAGGCGAGATCACGCCATTGCACTCTAGCCTGGGCAACAAGAGTGAAACTCTGTCAAAAAAAAAAAAAGAAAGAAAATGAGTCCTCCATTCTGGAGTGAATCAACGATATCTCTTGCTTAGATGTGTGAGGATCAGATGCTACTTGGTGCCAGCATAAACCTAAGCCAGGCTCAATAAATATCAGTTTCCTCTCCTTCCCTAAAAGAACGTATCCCTTGGCAACTCCACATGGCTTTGACTTGTACTAACTGTATACAAACCTGAATCCTCTCACATGATGATTAAATATGGTTGAGGATTTGAAACAGCCATGTGTGTGAATTGCTATGGGCAAGAGGGGAAGAAAGTTTGAAAAGAGGAAGAAAAGAAAGACCTGGACCTCACAGCACCTAAGTAGTAGGGAAGATCGGGAAAAATGGACAGAAGACCCACCGTGAGCAGGGGAGGTAGCTGATGAGAGAGGCAGCACAGGTGGGTTTCTACCTTTACTGACCTTCCTCTTCACCTCTGGTGTGATTTGAATGTGTGTTTCCCTCCAAAATTTATATGTTGAAACTATGAGGTGAGGTCTGTAGGAGGTACCCGCAGAAAGACATTAGTGTCCTTATAAAAGGCCTTGAGGGAGCCTGTTTGTCTCTTTTGCTCTCTGTCCCTTCTGCCATACGAAGACACAGCAAAAGGCACAATCTTTGAAGAGTGTGAACCCTTACCAGACACAGAATCTGCCAACACCTTGATGTTGGACTTCCCAGCCTCCAAAACTGAATAAATTTCTGTTGTGTATATATTGTCCACGCTAAGGTAATCTTGTTAAAGTAGCAGGAACCATCTAAGATATCCTTTAAGGTGAGATCCAGCTACAACTCTGATGTGTCTCCCCACCAAGAAATGATGCTGCACCACAGACTAGGTCATTCTAGGGCATGATGCTTTGTGGTAGCTGCCCCTGCCATCTATGGGGATGACAACAGGTGCAAGCTGAGCAGGCATTCTGGTTCCTAGCTTTTGGCATTCTGGTTCCTAGCTTTTCTCGTTGAGAAACCACAGCAAGCAGCTTCATTTACCTAAGATGTGGTTCTCTTAAGCTGTGTAGACCTGTTCTCAGCTCCCTGTGGTGTCTTCTTTGTATGTAAACAACGTGTAAACATTTAGATTTTTGGCCACATATTTGAAGAGGTCTGCTGATGCTAAAATATTTTTCTCTTTTGAAGAGAGGGAAAGCAGCTTGACTGAAAACCAATAGACTCCCCAACTTTATAAGTAACTTATGATCACTTCACCTTCTAGGGCTGGTTTCTTCTACCAGAAAATGGGGAAAGGCAAACTGGTTTCACAACCAGTGAAACCATTCAGCTATTAGCAAGAAGAAATAAACAGACAAGCTCCTTTAAAAAGGACACTTATAAGAAGTCTCATTTTTTTTCCCCTTATGGATTTTTGATTTAGATTTTGTGAAGGTTTTGTGAAGCTGTTCTCTGGATTAAATGTGGTTTGGTTTAAAACCTCATTCCTGTGTGTGTAAATATGATTTACAAGTTGATAGAAACTCTGTAACTCTGCAGTGGCTGTTGTTTTTACACACTGAAGCAGAAAGGGGAAAATGTAGCTAGTCATATAAAAAAATCAAGACCCTCAGTGCCTGCAAAGGGGCTGAGATATAGTGAGGTGCTCAGAACATGGGTAGGATGGGGATGGGAAGGGAGAACACAGGACCCTAAGTAATTTACTTTGGATATTTGAATTCATAAAATGTGCTTGATTTTGGAGGAAAAAAAAGTCTAGAAGATCAAATGTCCTGTTTGAGAGCTCTGAGTGATGCAGACACAGCAGTGATGATTTAGTAATGCCAAGAGCTAGATCAAATGGATCACGGAACACTTTTTTTTAAAAGACAGAGTCTCACTCAATTGCCAGGCTGGAGTGCAGTGGTGCAATCTCAGCTCACTGCATCCTCCGCCTCCCGGGTTCAAGCAGTTTTCCTGTCTCAGCCTCCCGAGTAGCTGGGACTACAGGTTAATTTTTTCATATTTTTGGTGGAGACTGGTTTTCACCACATTGATCGGGCTGGTCTCGAACTCCTGACCTTAGGTGATCCACACGTCTTGGCCTCCCAAAGTGCTTGGATTATAGGTGTGAGCCACCATGCCTGGCCCAGCACTTTCATGTAAATCTTACTGTGAGGCATTTCACAAATATAGAAAGTGAGGTCCAGAGATGTAGGTGGCCAAGCTGTGCCCTTGATTCCAGCTCACTTCCCTCTAACTGTAAGGCTTACCACTGTACCAAATTTAGTTTATATGTTTGCAAATACTTTAGAAAAAGCATTACTTGACTGTGTTGTCAAGCCAGGGACATGATGGAGCCAGGGACATGAGTTTGCTGTATCTTTGCCCCCTCTCTGTTCTGCTCATTCTTGGCCCTTTGCTCTTCCCTTCCACTGTTTCCAGGAAAGGCATGTGTGAATGGGGTGCAAGTCACCCATGCTTTAAACTTAGTTAATACTCCTAAGTTTGCATCATTGATTATATTGTTACAAATGGGTCAACGCCCATATATCCTCTGCTCCTATTGTGCTCAAGCCTAGACCAAACTCTTCAATTCTGAAGGCAGCCCATTCCTGCATTTAGAAACAGGGTCTGGGCACGGGAAAAGAACACAGACTTGGAAGTCTTTCAGCCTTGCGTTCACATCCTGTTTCTGCCATCTTCTATTCACAGGACTTTGGGCATGTCCTTCCCTCACCCCCAGCCTCCAACTTTTTAAACCTAAAGCTAACATATATTTTCTGGATTTTGGTAAATATGAAGCTGAAGAGTCAATATGTAGTTCAATAATACATAGTAGTTATTTTTATTTCTGGCACTGTCCTCAGAGCACTGCATGCTGTATTGACTGTGTGGAATACAATGAGATTGAATCTTGAGCTATCACTTATACAGAGCTGGTAATATACAAGTATATAGTCCTGCTACCACCACCATTTACCTCACTAATCTATCTGTAGTTTACATAATACAGCTTGTTGTATTGAATTACATTCTTCTATAGCTGTAAGTTCCAAAGAGACGTGATACATATTTGTCAGACAAATGAAAAGTTAAGTGAGAGTTTGCAAGAACAGAGATTGTACTTAGGAAGAATTTAATAACTGGTAATGATTATTATAATTATTTACTCATATATTTTTTTGAGGTGGGATCTTGCTCTGTTGCCCATGTTGGAGTGCAGTGGCATCATCATAGCTCACTGCAGCCTTGAATTCCTGGGCTCAAGCGATCCTTCTGCCTCAGCCTCCTGAGTTGCTAGGCTTACAGGTGCAATCCACTGTACTCAGTGATGATTATGATTATTAACTAAAGTATTATAGGTATCTGCCTTCTGTCTTTCTGTAAACACTTTAAGGTTTACTTCTCTGCTAAAGGGTGGTACTTTTCTGGGTTCTAGGTCAAAATTAAACTCTCTAGGAGAATCATTGCAAACCTAATTTCTCCCTCCAGGCATTTCATTCAGCTCCTCTGCTTCAGGTCTCTCTTCCCCAGGTCTCTTGTCATGCTCAAGAAAATACTTTAAACAGCTGTTTCTGGTGGGAAGTTAGGCATTAGGTCCTGGCTGATTGTTATTCCTTCCAGTTCCTTTAGGAGCCACACAAGTGTCCTCTAGGGCTGTTTTATCTCCTGGCATTGTTGCCTTTAGCTTTTGAGTTTTTTCAAGCTTTTTCCTCCTGGTAATCTTCCTGCCCATTCTTACACTCTTTAAATATTTTTTGTTTGTTTGTTTTTGTTTTTGTTTTTTGATACAGAGTCTTGCTCTGTCGCCCAGGCTGGAGTGCAATGGCGTGATCTTGGCTCACTGCAACCTCTGCTTCATGGCTCCAAGCAATTCTCCTGCCTCAGCCTCCCAAGTAGCTGAGATTACATGTGCCCACCACCACGCCTGGCTAATTTTTTGTATTTTTAGTAGAGATGGGGCTTCACTATATTGGCCAGACTGGTCTCAAACTCTTGACCTCAGGTGATCCACCCACCTTGGCCTCCCAAAGTGTTGGGATTACAGGCGTAAGCCACTGCGCCTGGCCTAAATATTTTTTAAAAGATATGTTATTTTTAGAGATGGATGGAGTGTCCCTTTGTTGCCCAAGATGGAGTACAGTGGCATGATCACAGTTCACTGCAGCTTCTAACAACAGCTCAAGTGATTTTCCTGACTCAGCCTCCTGAGTAACTGGGATTACAGGCATATAACACTGTGCCCAGCTAGTTTTAAAAAAGTTTAAATTTATTATAGAGATGGGTCTCATTTTGTTGCCTAGGTTGGTCTTGAACTCCTGGCCTCAAGCAATCCTCCCACCTCGGCCTCCCAAAGTGCTGGGATTACAGGTGAAAGCCACCACTCCCAGCCCTGTCCATTCCTTATCTAAGTCATCAAATAGATATTTGTATTTTGGGGTGCCAATTTGTAGTGTAGCCACTCCTGCTGCACGAGGACTGTCTGCTTCTAAGTCCATACTCTTCCTGAAGGCCACAGATTTTCAGTGATTTAAAGTACCTCATTTCCCACAAACTCAATCCCAAGAAGTGGTTTTCCTGGCTTTTGGTGGAATCCTCTTTCCTCAACTCAGATAGGCAGAACTGGGGTACGCTTCTGTGGTGGCTGCTGGGAACTGTCCCCCAGTCCCCAAGCTGGCTCAGCCCAGCTTGACTTTTCACAGCACAACTGGGAGACAGGACACAGAGCAGCATCCACTTCCCCTCCCCCAGGCCTCTGTGTTTGTTGTGGGCCATGCTGGGTTTTGTGGGAGTTGCAGGACAGGCACATCAGAGTCCTCTGGCCACAAGTTTACTGACAGAGCTTACCAACAGATGGTCTTGTGACCATCAGTTTCCAAGAGCCCTCAGTGCATTGCTGCTGGTCCTGACATTCACGTTTGCTATCCTCCAGATGGGATTTGAGGAAGTAGTTTCTTCCAGCTTCCCTAAAATCCTTCTCAGAGAGCCAAGGAGCTCTCATTTTGTGGGTCTGAAATATCTTAGGGTTCCATGAGTGGCAACTGGGTTTCCTCTCTAAGAGGTCTTTGTCTGGCCTGACATGGAATAACAGTACCTAGCATCACCAACTCTCCCACCTTTCTTCCTCCCTCTCTCCATCTCTACTTTCTTCCTTCTCTCTCTCTCTCCCTCACCCACTATTCCTTTCTTCCTCCTTACATTTTGAAAAAAATGTGCTTTTTTTTCCCATGGCCATATTTACATTCCTCTGATATGAAATGCCAGGGAATTTTTACTTTGCAGAAATTTACCTCAAACCCTTCCTCTTTCGTGATTCCAGGCCACCCCTCCAAAATGTCTAGCTCTGAAATTACACACTATATATTATCTTGTATCAGATGATAGTTTACACATATAATTCAGTTATATTTGTTTGAATATAAATTAATGGTATATCTTCTTTTGCAATCTCATTGTTTTTGACTCTGGTGTTCAAGGAATTATCTGTCTGGCAGAACTGAAATTAGTGTGGTTGATATGTTGTAGCCCAGGCAGATACTATTCAAATGCTCCCTGTGGTAGGTGCTCACCAAATAGCTATGTGCTCCTAGATCTCCCAGCTCCTGGGGCCATATGGCTAGTTCTGGCCAATGCACTGTGAGTGATGTGATACTTTGATTGAAGTAGTTAAGAACTGTTGTGCCTCCTTCAAGCCTTTCTTCTCTTGCCCTAGCAACTTTGAATACTGTAGCTGCAAGGAGGTTGCTCTTCCCACAGTGGACTTTATGTGGGGAGTAAGTAAACTTTTGTTGTGTTAAGCCATTGAGATGTTTAGGTTTGTTTGTTGCAGCAGCAGACGTTAACTGGTCTAACAGAGTCGCTGAACTCTAGCCTCTGCCACACAATAGGCATGCAAGAGATATTTGTTAAATACATGATTGGATGAACAAATGAATCTGTTCCAAGCAGGAGGAGGACCAGGTCCTTTTCTATATATGGAGCCATAAAAGCCAAAAATTTGTAGTACAAAAACAATATACTGTCCTTTTTGGGGGAAGACCTTGACCTGCTTTTTGTTCAATGGCTTGCATAAACACTTAAAATGAACTATTCGTACTATTTAATTCAACTTAGTTTATCAATTCTTTGCTGAATACTCACTCTACCAGGCTCTTTTCTGGAAATGGGGAAAATAATTCTTATCTAGCTGAAGGGACCTGCCACATAGAAGCTGAATAAGACAAATGTACAAACGACCAAGTTAATAAGCTGAAGTTCAGACTCAAACAGAACTCCTTTAGTGAAACTGTCCTCGTTTCCTCCCCTCTTGACTCTTCCTACTGAATAATCACTTTCTACCTAGTGCTCCAAACACCTGTGTCAAAGCCCCATGACATGTGTTGCCTTTGCTTTAATATTTATGCACATGTCTGTCCCCTCCACTGGGATTTATGGTGCCGTCAAGGCTGGTTTTGTGTTGTGTACTCTTTGTAGGTATGCAATAAATGATTCTCAGATTTGAGAGCAGTGTCATGAGGGGCGAATATGCTCAATGTTATGATAATGCCCTGGGTTTGGTACAGAGACTTGTGGAATCTTACTCAATTTGGGGGCTTGAGGAGGTTTTGGGGAAGATTAGTGAGAGGACAGTTGGGGTGGTGGAGGGAGGCATTCAGGGAAGCAGGAGCAATGGGTGTCCAGGACCAAGTCCAGGGTATACTGAAAGGACAGGAGAAACAGGATAGGGGAAGAGGATTAGTAAGAGACCACCAGGGAAGGTAGGTGAGGGGTTAGGAAGGCTTGGTGTTGGGCTGTTATGTGTGCAACTAATTAAGCTTGGAATGGGGAACCATGGAAGGTGCTTGGGTTTTGAAATGTCTAAGGAGATGAGAACTGAGAACTGGGGATTGGTGATTGAGACTCCCCCTCATCCTCTGCCATGTCAAAAAAGCAAACATTCTAAAGAGATGAAGGATAGAAACCAGACTGATAAAGGTTAAGGGTGAGAGGTGGTAGAAAAATTTAGTCTTTCAATTTGGTTGTCAGTCACTCAGGAGAGAGACAGAACTTGACAATGATTAGGATCAACAGATATCGCCGGAAAGGAGGCCATATGCCTAAGTGAGGAGGAGAGATGAAAGAGGCAAGGAGAGGGGCTGACCAGCAGGGCATGATGTGGCATGAGGCCTTCAGAGCCCTGCTGGAGAGGTTGACCTTAGCAGGAGAGAGCAGGGAGGGGAATCTTGTTCTGTCAAGGGGGAGAGGAGGAGTTATTCTGAGAGGGGTCTTAGAGATAGGATCTGGTGATGGAACAGGAGTGACAAGTCACAGTGGAAGCAGTGGGGTTTGCCCATTTAGGAGAGTGGGAATATTCAGGAAACCCATGTATGCAGACTGTGATACAGAGTGAGCAAGAGATTGATCACATGTAGTGGGGCCCTGAGAGGAGGTTATTGAACATGAAATCATAGGATATCATGCCTTAATTTTGAATATGAAGACAATCTTTTTTCTCCATATGATAGTTAAAATTAGACATAACTAGCAACCCAACACTCTGTGTCGCATTTCCTGGGTCTTGTCTCCCCTCTCCCACTGCAGCATAATCCCTCCTCAGTCTGGTTTTCTTTCTTCTGGCCGGGTTCTACCTCCCTCACTTCCTAAGCAGATCTTTCCATGGAGTCAGTGATCCTGTTGATCCTGCAACGAGTGGCTTCCAAAAATGGAGTAAACAATGCAATTCTTCTACTCTGACACCCGTCTTCTATTTCTTCCTGAAAATGAACTTGGATTAGTTGAATTGCTTTTCACAATTCAATTCAGTTTCAAGGGCTCTACAGCCTCTTCACAATTTCTTGCAAATGTATTTCCATCTACTTGCTTATAAAGGTATTTGTTTCAGAGAGGCAGAGCCTAACATTGTTCTCCTTTCTCCATCACACGCACATTTGGGTCACCCCTTGGAGCCACTAATTAGCTTGATCTATTATTTTCTTGTTTGCTTTTAAAAAATACAAATAGAGCTCCCATGGTATTCAGAATGCAAAGTTGCTATGATGCATATTTGAAGTAATTATCTGTATTAAAAGCAGGAGTTTAATTTATTTCATCTTTAGGGGTGAAAGGATGTCACATTGTAATTATATTTATATTTTGACATTATTATAATTATAATTATGTAATTATGTTTTGATATACATTGATTTTTAGGACAGTATACCAGAAATTCTTAATACAAATGCAGAAAAAGGATATTTATAATTTAATGGCAGTATTCTTTTTGGTACCCACAGAGACTCCAACTTTGAAAAATTTAATTGAATTGGAAAGAAAATTAAATTAAAAACGAAATACTCAGCATCCTGCTTCCCTACTCCCGTGTACGTGCAGGCAGGAGCAAGCCAGATGCACATGTGTAATGCACACAATTCGTTTTCTCCTTGAGAAACATGAGTTTTTTCCAGGTATCATGAATGTACCCTTAAAATAGACCCATTCTTCTCGAGCCTGCCTCCTTACTAGCGATTCCTTCTCCTTGAGTATTAATCCTCCCATTTTCTCCTGTATAACTGTTGCCCTATTTGACATGAGCCAACTTCTCTTACTCACACCTTTCATTCTGAGCTAAAGCTGCCAGGGTCCTCATCCAGAGGTGGGAGTGGGGCTCAGCACAAATACCCACTTCCCTGTGCTCACTTGGCTCACCTGGCCCTGCCCCGGGGTGCGCGGTGCCTACCTGGAAGGCCCAGGATGGTGAAATAGGGCCTGCATTCGGTGAACCCCGAGCTCTGCCTCACGCAGCTCCTCCAGAGCCCTTCGTACTGGAACACGGAGGTGACGGGGTTGTCGTACAGGTCCTGGGTGCTCCACATGTCCATCCCAGTGGCCGCGATGCAGCCCGCCAGCCCCAGGATGGACAGGAGGAACGCCACCACTTGGCATGTGGTGGTGGACATGGCCCTGGCCCGCCAGCCCTGCCGCCTGCGAGGAGCTGCCGCCCTCCTGCTGCTGCTGGGAGCTCTTCTAATCAGATGGTTTCCCTAGGCGCTCAGTATTTGCTCACAGTGTTTTCCTTAGATAGCTCAGTTTCACTCTTGGTTCAAGGGCATTATTTTTACATTTGTTAGAGAAGCCGCCGCAAGAGGTACTTGTCTGCACTCCGCAGGCTGGGTGGGTTCGGGCAGAGCAGTGCCAGGGCGCAGAAGGACTCTCTGCTCCAGGCCTGATCGGCCTCTCCCCAGCTCTGGCTCCTCCCGGGAGCGCCGCCATCTGGAAAAGGCTGATGTGTCCCTACCACTGGAAATGTGACTGGAGACCACTTTGGCTAACTTCGCTTAAAATGGCCCTGGGAAGCACCCACGGTGCTCCGTCTTAAACTAGACTTTTCACATTTTCCCCTCATAACTCATAAACGACTTTTCACTTACATCTTTCCATTTTGATCTTACAGAAATGGGTAGGGCAGGTATTATTATCCCCATTTTTTTTTTTTTTTTTGGTGAGTCAAGAAAAGTTCAGATAAGTTAAGGGACTTGTTCCCATTGCCTGGAACCACTGATACTCTAAAAACGGCAGGGGTGGGGCTCCCACCTCAGTTTCCAGTCCAGGGCTCTTTCTCTATTTCCATGTGGGGCAGCAGGGGCAGGCAAAATTGTCCCCACTTTTGAGAACAGGAAGCCAAGTCCTAGAGCAATGCTCTTGGTCCACATGCCCTGGAACTGGCATGAGAGGAAGCCAGGGATCCCATTGATTTCCATCTCATGGTTTCACTTGTGCCACAAGAACCACATGAGGACTCTGTAGCTGACACAGAAGGTCCCACAAAGGCCAGAGGAGGAACCAGGGCTGGTTGGGCCGAAGTCCTTGGCCTGGTCACTGAGAGGCTTAGGATCTGCTCTGGACACTGTTCCTAACTTGCTGTGTGCTGGGTGGGTTGGGGGCAAACTTCTAAGTCCTTGCAGGAAGTTCTTCATCTGCAACATGTGAGATCTAAACTAGAATACTCCAGAACCTTTTGAGATCTCATAACACTATCTTCTACATTTTGTAGAAAAGTTTTCATAGAATTGGTCAAAACATTAGGAATTGTATAATCACAGTAGAGAGACTTGGCTGAAGACATCCGGTGTTGTGTTTTGTCTATACAACTACATTTTGCTAGAGAACTGGTTGACTGACATGGGGGTCAGGTATGTCTGGCTTCTGAACCCAGAGACTTTTTTTTTTGAGATGGAGTCTCGCTCTGTTGCCCAGACTGGAGTACAGTGGTGTGACCAGGCTCACTGCAACTTCTGCCTCCCGTGTTCAAGCAATTCTCATGCTTCGGTCTCCAGAGTAGCTGGGACTACACGTACACACCACCACACCCGGCTATGTTTGTATTTTTAGTAGAGCCCGGGTTTCACCATGTTGCCCAGGCTGGTCTTGAATTCCTGAGCTCAAGTGATCTGCTTGTCTCAGCTTCCCAAAGTGCTGGGATTACAGGCGTGAGCCACCATGCCTGACCTCCAGAGACATTTTATTTTTACTTTTTATTTTTGAGAGGGAGTCTCACTCTGTTGCTCAGGCTGGGATGCAGTGGTGTGATATTGGCTCACTGCAACCTCCACCTCCTGGGTTCAAGTGATTCTCCTGCCCAGCCTCCTGACTAGCTGAGATAACAGGCACCTGCCACCACAACCAACTAATTTTTGTATTTTTAGTAGAGATGGGGTTTCACCATGTTAGTCAGGCTGGTCTCGAACTCCTGACCTCAAATGATCTGCCCACCTCGGCCTCCAAAAGTGCGGAGATTGCAGGTGTGAGCCACTGCGCCTGGCCCTCCGGAGACATTTTAATGAGACTCTCCAAAATCTGGATTTCAAAGCCCTGAAACACACACACACACACACACACACACACACACGTGCACACATGTGCACACACACATACGCCACATACATACTCCAATCTTTAACCTTTATAGATCTTTATAGATTCTCCAGGAAATAAGCCTCTGTGTCTGAACATTTTGTTATCTTGGGTGCACCCAGGCACCTCTCCCTCAGCGTTATTCCCAGCAAACACAGAACGCAAATAGGGAAGAACTACTCCTAATTTGAATGGAGGCAGCACTCCCCTTCACTGCACACCTTACTTTAGGTTCTGTAATCAGTGTTTCTAGAGAGTGGATCATGAGTCAGAAAGCCTAAAATAAGAGGCTAAGCAACAGTTACATGATTTACAGTGAAGTAGTGTTGGTGGCTGTGTATCCCTTGAGTTAAGTTAAAAGGCCAGTTCTAAATGGAGGGAAGGAGACAGCTAGAAGTGACGCTGGTTTCTGCTGGTCAGCGTAGATTCACCAATTAGGCTGAAAGATGTTGTTGGAATAATTCTGGAATGATTCTGCCATTGTTTTTGTGGACAGAGTCGACCTTACTTTTATTTCAACCATCAGGCAGACTTTTTTTTTTTTTTTTTTTTTTTGGTGACCCCTACGTGATTTGAACATTTTAATTCTTATTTTAAAAATTTATTTCATTTAAAAAAATTGTTTTAAGTTCTGGGATGCATGTGCAGAACAGGCAGGTTTGTTACCTAGGTATACATGTGCCATGGTTGTTTGCTGTATCTATTGACCTGTCATCTAGGTTCCCTCCCCTCACCTCCCCAACCGGCCCCTGTGTGTGTTGTTCCCCTCCCTGTGTCCATCTGTTCTCATTGTTCAACTCCCTCTTATGAGTGAGAACATGTGGTGTGTGGTTTTCTGTTCCTGTGTTAGTTTGCTGAGGATGATGGCTTCCAGCTTCATCCATGTCCCTGCAAAAGACATGATCTCATTCCTTTTTATGACTGCATAGTATTCCATGGTGTATATGTACCACATTTTCTTTATCCAGTCTATCATTGATGGGCATTTGGGTTGGTTCCACATCTTTGCTATTATAAATGGTGCTGCAATAAACATACATGTGCATGTGTCTTTATAGTAGAATGGTTTATATTTCTTTGGATATATAC
>CAUYLG010011959.1:0-10148 GCA_963573385.1 Cacajao melanocephalus
GCGCTGCGCCGCGCAGGGGCACAGGCAAAGCAGCTGCGCCGGCCAAAAGAGTTGTGCTGGCGACCCGTGTGGATCCTCCGCCGGGAATTTCCCAGTTTGTGTTCCACAGAAATTCGTCTGAAATTGCGGCGTCCACTCGCACTCTGTGCTTTCACTGGGAGCTAAAATCCTGAGCTGTTGTTAATCGGGCATCTAGGATCTCTCCGCCCGGTGATGAAGTTTTTTGTTTCTTAGTTTTCCTTTGGCGGACGCCCCTTCCCTGCAGAGCTGGACCTTCCTGGTTCAGCTGTGCTTACTGTGAAACTCTCAGTCCCCAGCGCTTCCAATTGCTGTTCTCCTTTTGGGGTTGGGACCAGCCGAGCTGGACTCAAAGGGCACCCCGTCCCGTATACTCCGCGCTGAGAAGCGCCGTGCCGGGGCGCCCGCAAAACAGCCACGCCGGCCAAAAAAGTCACGCTGGCGACCCGTGTGGCTCCTCTGCCGGAATCTCCCAGTCTGTGGGCAACAAAAATTCGTCTGAAAGTGCCGCGTCCACTCGCTCTCTGCGCTTTCACTGGGAGCTACAATCCTGAGCTGTTGTTAATCGGCCATCTTGGATCTCTCCAGTAAAGTTAATTTTTGAATGTTTGTTGATATAATGCACTGTGTATTTCAAAAAGCAAACCCAAACCTCTAATTTAAAAAATATAAAAATTCTACTAATGTCAAGAAAAAATCAATATTAAAAGATATATTAATGTGGTGATGATATGCCACAAATAAACCAAGTATATTAATTGTCTTTGAAAATAAAAATGGGTTATAAATAACCATAAAAATACAGGGGCCTTCAAATTTGTTACAAATCTAGAAATATGTGCTCCTGAGAGATGTACCTAAACTTTTACAAAACATTGAAATTAAAAAATGGTCTGAGATACAAAAGAAAAATCTTTATTAAGAAGAATGAAGAAAAGGAATGCTGAAACAGATATAACTTGAGTTCACAAACTTAGATTATTAAGAAATATTTAAGATGATACATTACTGTTTTTCTATAAATTTATTTAAACTCCAAGCCTATATCCTGTGAAGCTGTGATAAAATTCAGATCACAGCTATTCTTGGAAGTTCCCTTTAGGATTAAGGTAAGGGCTTGGATTTTATTTGCACTAGGATATTGGAGGTTGGGGGCTAATTTAGTCATTATTTTTTCATGATGATTATCATTTAGTCCCTCATTTTTCTACCTACATGGCTCTTTCATATCTGTCATTCATTTCACCATTTTTATGGCACACCTTGGGTCCTGAGTCTTTAATAATATTAGGGTTCTCTGGATTCGAATCCAGTTTCCTAGTGTATGCCATGGCCATTTTCTTTTATGACTGCCATATACGAATATCACTGCCAGCACATAAGGTGTAGATCTCTGTGGTACATGGCATTCTTTCCTGTCCCTAGCAGAAAAGAAAAATCTTTGTTGTCTGTGGAAAATCACTCTCTGTAGCCTTTGGAAATTCTACAGCCTTTGCAGACTCTCTTCTATTGAACCCTAATGTCTTAAATGAACTAAAGTCTTTAGAAACAAAAGCCAGAAAACGAGATAAATGTCTAGAACACAACATCTACTTTTACCTTACCAGAAAAATTCTGAGACAGAAAAATGACAGAATTAACTTATTCAATGCGATAAGGATAGTGGCGAAATGCCAAAAGAAAATGCATGTGAATATGCCAAACATTTTCCTGCCACAAAAGTATATTGCTGAGGTTACAGAAAAATGTGTTTCAGAGACTCTTATTTCATAGAATATATGTGCCCCTGTAGATTTTCATGGATGTAACTAGAATATAACACAGCATATCCTAAAAGAAAGAATCCTGAATTTTTAATCAGAAAACCTTAATATAGGAGTTTTATTATTTTCATGGATCTGAGAAAAGAACCTAATCTCTCTAGGCCACCATTTCCTCATTCATGAAGTAAAGATTTCTCACAGAAATATTGGGGAATTAGATAGGTGCAAATGTAATGCAGCAATATTATTAGAATTTATTCTTTCTTCTATTCTATAGATTATGAATAGATAGACTGAACTGGTTTATATCCCAATAAATAAGGGCTATAATCAGAGGTTCTTAATATTTAATATTTCTCCACTTTTTGCCTTACTATGTAAGAGAAGAAAAATTAGTAAGTATTAGCATTATCCCTGAATGTCTTATTCAAAATACAGTGTGCTCACCCTCCCAAAATTGAAGCATGAAGAAGCTGAAACCTTAAACAGACCAATATCGAGTTCTGAAATCGAATCAATAATAAAAACCTACCAATTAACCAATGGGAAGGTAGAAAGAGTATGGCAAAATAGAAGTCTCCAGTGATTGTCACCTCCACAGGAATATCAAATTCAACAACTATCGATATAACAAAGCACCTTCGTATGAACCAAAAATCACGCAAGCAATCACAGTACCTAGTTTTAACATCATATCAAAGAAAGAGGCACTGAAGGTGGTAGGAAAGATAGTCTTGAATTGCTGACACCACTCCTACCCTATCCCCTCAGCAGTGGCTACATGGCACAGAGACAAAATCTGTGTGTTTAGGGAAGAGAGAGCACAGTGATTGTGAAAGTTTGCATTGAAACTCAGTGCTTCCCTGTCACACTGGAAAACAACACAGAGCAGAATCTGCAGGCTCCCATCCAGGGAGCATTTAGACCAGCCCTAGCCAGATGAACATCATCAATCCCAGTAGAACCTGTATTCTAGCTAGCCCCACCACCACAAGCTAAAGTACTCTGTGATCCTAAGTAAACATGAAAGGCAGCCTAGGCCACCAGAACTGTAATTTCTGGCCAAGTCCTGGTGTTGTGATGGGCTTGGAGCCAGTGGACTTGGAGTGCATGTGACCTAGTGAGACACCAGTTGGGGCAGCCAAGGGAGTACTTGTGTTACCGCTCCTCTAACCCCAGGTAGCTCACAGCTCCAGGAGAGATTCTTTCCTTCTGCTTGAGTAAAAGAGGGGAGAGAGTAAAGAGGATTTTGTCTTACAATCTAGATATCAGTTGAGTAAAATAGGGTAAAACAGGGTACCAATTTTGAGGTCCCTATTTCAGGCCGTCGCTCCTAGTTGACATTGCTAGGCCTACCTTGGGCCAGAAGGAAACCCACTGCCTTGATGGAAATGACCCAGTTATAGCAGGGTTTATCACCTGCTGACTAAAGAACCCTTGGGTCTTAAACATCAGTGGTACCCAGGCAGTTCTCATCACAGGCCCTGGGTGAAACCCAAGGCCATGCTGGCTTCAGGTGTAACGCAGAACATTCTCAGCTGCGGTGATCCTAGGGAGAGACTTCTTCCACTCAAGGAAAGGAGAATAAGAGTAAAGGGGACCTTGTCCCCTCTACAGCTTGGGTACCAGCTCAGCCACGGAGAGAAGGAGCACCAAGCAGGCTCCTAGGGTCATTGTTTCCAGGCCCTGGCTCATGGATGGCACTTCTGGTCATGCCCTGGGCCACAGGGAAGCCCACTGACCTGAAGAGAGACACAGACTTGGAAGCATTCACCACAAGCTAACTGAGCCTTGAGTGAACATTAGCAAGAGCCAGGTTGTAACTGCCAATGGCCTGTAGTTGTGGTGGCCATAGAAAGATACTCTCTCTGCATGAGGAAAGGAGAGAAAGAAGTGGGAAGAACTTTGACTTGCAGCTTGTGTGTTAGCTCAGTCACAGTAAAATAAAGCACCAGGTAGTTTCCTAAGGTTCCTGACTCCAGGTCTCAGCTCCTGGATGGGATTCCGGGAACTACCATGGGCAGTAGAGAGCTGAATACCATGAAAAGTAGAACACTAGCCTGGATGAATTCACCACCTGTTGACTTAAGAGGTTTTAGAACTTGAGTGAACTTTGGTGGTAGTGAGGCAGGGCAAGGAGTACAAGAAGCTTATAGAGCACCAAGCAGATTAACCCAAGGGAGACTATCTCAGGATTTTTAATAATAAAGCTCCCAAAGGTCAATGATAAAGAAAATGTCCAAAAAGCTCTAAGAGAAAAGAAACAAATAACATAAAATGAAGCTTCATTATGTCTGGCAGCAGAATTCTCAAGGAAACCTTACAGGGCAGGTGAGAGTGGTATGACATACTTAAAGTGCTAAAGAAAAAAAAATTTACCCAACAACAGTATATCTAGCAAAAACATCCTTCAAACAGAAAGAAGAAACAAAGACTTTCCCAGACAAAAGCTGAGGAATTTCATCAACACCAGTCCTTTCCAACAAGAAATGCTAAAGGAAGTTCTTCAATCTGAAAGAAAAGGACATTAATGAGCAATAAGAAATCACCTGAAGCTACAATCTCTCTGGTAATAATAAGTACACAGAAAACACAGAATATTAGACCACTGTAACTGTGATGTGCAAACTACTCAGACTTCAAGTAGAACAACTAAAAGATAAAACTATCAAAAATAATAACTCACAGACTGTATAATGAGATATAAATAGAAACAACAAAAAGTTTAAAAGCAGAGGTGATCGAATTAAACTGTACAGTTTCTTTCGGTTCTCTGTTTGCTTGTTTGCTTGTTTGTTTTTGCAATCAGTGTTAACTTTGAATATGTTTAAAATAATGTGTTATATTATCTGCAAACTTCATGGTAACCTCATATCATAAACCTACAATGGATACACAAAAAATAAGAGGAAAGAAATTAAAACATACCACCAATAAATTAAAACATATCACCAGAGGAAACCTTCTATACCAAAAAACAAGACAAAACAAAACAAGAAGGAGAGAAGGATGGAAGAGAAGACCACAAAACAACCAAAAACACAAATTATAAAATGGCAGTAATAAGTCCTTACTTCTCAATAATAACATGGAATGTTAGCAGACTAACTCTCCAAGCAAAAGACATAGCATGGCTAAATAGATAACAAAAACCAAGATTTAATAATCTCTTGTCTACCAGAAACACACACCTACAAAGGACATAGAGGCTGAAAATAAAGGGATGGCAAAAGATATTTCATGACAATGGAAACCAAATAAGAGCAGAAATAGCTATACTTACATCAGAAAAAATAAAGATTTCAAGACAAAAACTACAAGAAGAGATAAAGAAGGTCGCCATATAATGATAAAGGAGTCGTATCAGTAAGAAAATATAACAATTGTAAATATATATGCACCCAACATCAGAGCACCCAGATATAAAAAGCAAATATTAATGGAGTTAAAGAAAAAGATAGGCCCCAATACAATAATAGCTGGAGACTTAAATACCCCCCACTTCCATTTCAACACTAGACAGATCTTCCAGACAAAATATTAACAAAGAAACATCAGACCTAATCTGTACTATAGATCAAATGTGTCTAAGAGATATTTACAGAATGTTTCATTCAAAGGTTGCAGAATATATTTTTTTCTTTTCACCACATGGATTATTCTCAAGAATTGGCCATATGTTAGACCACAACACAAGTCTTTAGAAATTCAAGCAAACTGAAATTATATCAGGTACCTTATCTGATCACAATGGAATAAAACTAGGAATCAATAACAAGAGAAACTTTAGGAACTATACAAACAGATAGAAATTAAACAATATGCTCCTGAATGACCAGTTGGTCAATGAAGAAGTTAAGAAGGAAATTTAAAAACTTACTGAAACAAATGAAAATGGAAATGCAGAATATAAAAGTCTATGCAATAAGACAAAAACGGTGCTGAGAAAAGTTTATAGCAGTAAGTTATCACTTCAAAAAAAAGTAGCAAAACATCAAATAAACAACCTAACGATGCATCGTAAAGAATTAGAAAAGTAAGAGTAAATCAAACCCAAAGTTAATAGAAGAAAATAAAAAAGTTACAACAGAAATTAATAAAATTGAAGTAAAAAATACATAAGATCAGTGAGACAAAAATTGGTATTTTAAAATGATACACAATATCAACTAACTATTAGCCATATTATCTAAGAGAAAAAGAGAGATGACCAATGTAAATAAAATTAGAGATGAATTGAAAAAAATAGAACTGACACTACAGAAATTCAAAGAATCATTGAAGACTACTATAAGCAATTATATGTCAATAAACTAGAAAGAAAACTTAGAAGAAATGGATAAAGTCTTAGGCATATAAAAACTACCAAGATTGAGCCATGAAGAAATCCAAAGGTGAATAGACCAATACCAAGTAATAAGATCAAGACCCTGTCTCTACTAAAAATGCAAAAATTAGCCAGGTGCCTTCCTGTAATCCTAGCTATGTAGGAGGCAGAGAAAAGACAGTCACTTGAATCTGGGAAACAGAAGCTGCAGTGAGCTGAGATCATGCCACTACACTCCAGCCTGGGTGATAGAGTAAGACTTTGTCTGAAATAGGGTAAAAAAAAAAAAGAAAAAAAAAAAAAAAGAAAACCATAGTAAAGTCTCCCAGTAAAGAAAAGCCTGGGACCTAATGGCCTCACTACTAAATTTTACCAAACATTTAAGGAAGCACTAATACCAGTCTTACTCAAACTATTCTGAAAAACAGACGAGGAGGGAATTCTTTGAAATGCATTCCATGAGGCCAGTATTACTGATACCAAAACCAGATAAAGACACATTAAAAAAAAAAAAAACTACAAGACAATATCCCTGATGAATATTGATGCCAAAATCCACAACAAAATACTAGCAAACTGAATTCAACAACACATTAAAAAGAACAGTCATCATGACCAATTGGGATTTAGCTCAGAAATGCAAGAATTGTTCAACATATGCAAATCAGTGTGATGCATCATATCAACAGAATGAAGAACAAAAACCATATGATCATTTTAATTGATGCTGAGAAAGCATTACATAAAATTTAACATCCCTTCATGATAAACTATTTCAAAAAACAGCATAGAAGGAACTTACTTCAACTGAATAAAAGTTATATATGACAGACCCATTGCTAGTACCATACAGAATAGAGAAAAACAAAGAGTATTTCCTTTAAGATGTGGAAGAAGACATGGATGCCTACTTTCAGTACTTGCATTTAGCATACTATAGGAAATTCTATCTAGAGAAATCAAACAAGAGAAAGAAATAAAGGGCATGTAAATAGGAAAAGAAGAAGTCAACTTACCCTTGTTTGCAGATGGAATGATCTTATTCTCGGAAAAACCCAAACACTCCACTAAAGGACAATTAGAACTGATAAATGAATTCAGTAAAGTTATAGGATACAAAATCAACATACAAAAATTAGTAGCATTTCTAAATGCCCACAGTGAACAATCTGAAAACAAAATCAAGAAATAAATCCCATTGACAATAGCTAAAAAAATGAAACAAGATACCTCAGAATAAGCTTAAACAAATAAGTGAAAGATCTCTACAACAAAAACTATGAAACAATGAGGAAAAAAAATTAGAGGACACACAAAAATAAAAAGATATTTTATACTTATAGATTGGAAGAACCAATATTGTGAAAATGTCCATACTAACCAAAGAAATCTATAGATTTAATGCAATCTCTATCAAAATACTAATGACATTCTTCACAGAAATAGAAAAAATAATCATATAATTTATATGGAACAACAAAAGACCCAGCTAGAATAGCCGAAGTATTCCTGAGCAAATAGAACAAAACTGGAGGAATCACATTACTGACTTCAAATTATACTACAAAGCTATAATAACAAAAACAGCATGGTACTGGCCCCAAAACAGACATATAGACTGATATGGTTTGGGTCTATGTCTTCAATCAAATCTTACATTGAAATGTAATCCTCCATGCTGGATGTGAGGCCTAGTGGGATGTGATAGGATCAGGGAAGTAGATTCCCTTCTTGGCACAGTGTCAAAATAGTGAGTGAGTTCTAATGCAATCTGGCTGTTTAAAAATTAAAAATACTGTGACCAATATGCTGATAGTAACATGAACAATGAAGTTCAGGCAGAGGAGGTCTCAGATGGAGATGAGAAAGTTATGGAGATGATGACTGGAGCAAAGGTCACATTTGTTGTGCACTAGCAAAGAGGTTGGCTGCACTGTGCCCCTGCCCTAGGTTTCTGTAGAACTTTGTACTTGAGAATGATGATTTAGGGTATCTGGCAGAAGAAATTTCTAAACAGCAAAGTGTTGAAGAAGTGGCCTGGCTGCTTCTAACAGCATATGCTCCTATTCATAAGCAAAGGAATGACCTAACTGGAACTTATATTTAAAAGGGAAACAGAGTGTAAAAGTTTAGAAAATTTGCAGCCTGGCCATGTGGTAGAAAAAAAAAGAGGAGTCAAATGCTAATATCAGAGACAATGGAAACCAGAGGTTTAGGAGGAAAGAATGGATTCACGAGCCAGGCCAGGGGCCCCACTGCTCTGTGCAGCCTTGGGACACTGTTACCTCTTTCTCAGTCACTCCAGCTCCACCCCTAGCTAAAAGGGGCCCAGGTAAAGCTCACACTGCTGCTTTGAAGGTTGCAAGCCATAAGCCTTGGTTGCATGTGGTATTAAGCTAGCAGGTGCACAGAGTGCAAGTGTTGAGGCATGGGAGCCTCCACCTAGATTTCAGCAGATGTATAGAAAAGCCTGGATGTCAAGACACAAGCCTGCTGCAAGGGCAAAGCCCTCATGAAGAACCTCTACTAGGGCAGTGCAGAGGGGAAATATGGGGTTGGAGCACACACACAGAGTCCCCACTGAGGCACTGCCTAGTGGAGCTATGAGTGGAAGGCCACAATCCTCTTGGCTCTGTATGGTAGAGCCACTGGCAGCTTGCATCCTGCACCTGGAAGAGCCATAGG
Source organism: Cacajao melanocephalus (assembly GCA_963573385.1). NCBI lineage: Eukaryota > Metazoa > Chordata > Mammalia > Primates > Pitheciidae > Cacajao > Cacajao melanocephalus. The sequence goes on from CAUYLG010011959.1 coordinate 8,794, forward strand.
CATTCAAAGCCAGTCCATAAGAGCAGCAGTGGGGACTGAAACCTGCAAAGTCATGGGGGTAGAGCTGCCCAAGACCATGGGAGCCCACCCTTTGAATCAGTGAGCCCTAGATGTGGGACATGGAGTCAAAGGAGATTATTTTGGACCTTTAAGATTTAATGATTGTCCTGCTGGGTTTCAGACATGCATGGAACCTGTAGCTTATTTTTTTTTTTTTTTTTTTGGCTGATTTCTCACTTTTGGAATGGGAGTATTTGTGCAATGCCTGTATGCCCATTGAATCTTGGAAGTAACTAATTGTTTTTTGTTTTTGTTTTTGTTTTATAGGCTATTTGGCAGAAGGGACTATCTTTATTTCATATGAGACCTTAGACTTTAGCTAATACTGGAATGAGTTAAGACTTTGGGGAGAGATCCAAGATGGCTGATTAACAACAGCTCAGGATTGAAGGTCCCAGTGAAAGCGTAGAGAGCGAGTGGACACCGCATTTTCAGATGAATTTTTGTTGCCCACAGACTGGGAGATTCCCGGCAGAGGAGCCACACGGGTCGCCAGTGCGAATTTTTTGGCCGGCACCGCTGTTTTGCTGGCGCCCCGGCACGGCGCTTCTCGGCACGGAGTATACAGGACTGGGTGCCCTTTGAGTCCAGCTAGGCTGGTCCCACCCCCAAAAAGGAGAACAGCAATTGGAAGCGCTGAGGACTGAGAGTTTCACAGTAAGCACAGCTGAACCGGGAAGGTCCAGCTCTGCGGGGAAGGGGCATCCGCCAAAGGAAAACTAAGAAACAGAAAAAACTTAATCACCGGGTGGAGAGATCCAAGATGGCCGATTAACAACAGCTCAGGATTGTAGCTCCCAGTGAAAGTACAGAGAGCGAGTGGACGCCGCAATTTCAGACGAATTTCTGTGGAACACAAACTGGGAAATTCCCGGCGGAGGAGCCACACGGGTCGCCAGCGCGACTCTTGGCCGGCGCAGCAGTTTTGCCTGCGCCCTGGCGCGGCGCAGCGCTTCTCAGTGCAGAGTATATGCGACAGGGTGCCCCTTGAGTTGGGCTCAGCAGGTCCCGTTCCCACAAGGAGAACAGCAATTGGAAGCGCTGAGGACTGAGAGTTTCACAGTAAGCACAGCTGAACCCGGGAAGGCCTAGCTCTGTGGGGAAAGGGCGTCTGCTGAAGGAAAACTAAGAAAGAAAAAACTTCATCACCAGCAAGCCAGACGTCCACTCAGACCCAATCTGAAAGTCAGCAATTACAAAGACGACAGGTGGATAAACCCACAAAAATGGGAAGAAACCAGTGCAAAAAGGCTGAGAACACCCGAAATCAGAATGCCTCTCCTCCTACAGGGGAT
>CAUYLG010011962.1:0-23024 GCA_963573385.1 Cacajao melanocephalus
TCTGCCTCAGCCTCCTGAGTTGCTGGGACCATAGGTGCATGCCACCACGCCCAGCTAATTTTTGTATTTTTAGTAGAGATGGGGTTTCACCATGTTGGCCAGGATGGTCTTGATCTCTTGACCTCGTGATCCACCCACCTCAGCCTCCCAAAGTGCTGGGATTACAGGCGTGAGCCACTGCGCCTGCTGCTTCCAACCCATTTTACACATCGCTTCTGGCTCCATCCCATTCATCTTCCAGGACATGAGGACTGGGAATGAGACTTGGCAATGCCACAGTTACTGCTGCCTGGTACAAATTAATTTTTAGGTAATTCAATAGTGGCCAAGCATATCTTTACAATCATCCAGCTCAAATCATTTTGAATGCAATGATCATGCATTCTTCACGTTGCATCAAAAACAAGCAGATATCTTGTGGGTCCATTCCCTGTACAATATTCCTAAATGTTCAAACCTGCATTTTAAAGGCCTGATGAAACAAATTCAAGTCAATATTACTTGCTAAAAATTAAAAGTGAGCAAAGAATTTCCTGGCAGCTTTAAAATACCCCCAAACGGGAAACAATCCAAATGTGCATCAGTGAGAGAAAGGATACATCTCTTACACAATGGACTATGACAAAGTGTCTAAGTCAGCTCAGGCTGCTGTCACAGAATATCATAGGCTGATTATGTAACTGGTTATATCACAGCAGATTATATAACAAACATTGATTTCTCACAGTCAGTTCTGGAGGCTGGGAAGTCCAACATCAAGGTTCCAGCAGATCCACCTCCTCCTGGTTTGGAGGTGGCCGTCTTCTTGTTGTATCCTCACATGCCAAAAAGAGAGCAAGAGAGCTCTGGTCTCTTCATCACCTTGTAAGTGAACTAATCCCACTCATAAAGGCTCCATTCTCATGACCTCCTGATACCATCACATGTGAGGATTTAGTCTTCAATACATGAATTTGAGAGGAACACAAAGATTTGGTCCACAGCACACAGCAATGAAAAAGAATGAACTCCTGGTGCCTGCAACAACATAAATTAGTTTCAGTAACATAGCTAAGTGAAGGAAGCCACACAGAAAAGAGCAGATGCTGTGCGATACCATGTATGTCAAGTTCAAAACCAAGCAAAGCCAATCTATAGTAAGAGGGTATATTAGTCCACTCTCAGGCTGCTATAAAAACATACCCAAGACTGAGTAATTTATAAAGGAAAGAGGTTTTATTGACTCACAGTTCTGCAGGGCTGCAGAGGACTCAGGAAACTTACAATCATGGTGGAAGGGAAAGCAAACACATCCTTCTTCACATGGTGGCATCAAGGAGAACTGTGAAGCAAAAGCAGAAAAAGCTGCTTACAAAATCATCAGATTGGCCAGGTGTAGTGGCTCATGCCTGTAATCCCGGCACTTTGGGAGGCCAAAGCAGGCAGATCACTTGAGGTCAGGAGTTCGAGACCAACCTGGCCAACGTGGTGAAACCCCACCTCTGCTAAAAGTACAAAACTTAGCTGGACATCGTGGCCTATACCTGTAGTTTCAGCTACACAGGAGGCTGAGGCATGAGAATCGCTTGAACCTGGGAGGCAGAGATTGCAGTGAGCCAAAATCCTGCCACTGGACTCCAGACTGGGTGACAGAGAGGGAATTCATCTCAAAAAAAAAACAAAAACAAAAACAAAAATTAGATATCCTGATAACTTACTCATTATCACAAGAATAGCTTGGGGGAACTGCCCCCATAATTTAATTACCTCCCACCAGGTCCTGCCCATGACACGTGGGTATTATGAGAACTATAAGATGAGATTTGGGTGGGGATACAACCAAACCATATCATAGGGGTCAGGGTAAACATCATTCTGGGGGCTGGGGAGAGTGACTAAAAAGAAGTCCAAAGAGGTATTCTGAGGTCTGGCAATATTCTGTGTCTTGCTCTAGCTGGTGGTTAGTTACATGGATGCATTTAATATGTGAAAATTCATGGGGCTGTACATTTGATAAATAGGCCTGATTTGGAAAACAATCAGTAAATGAGCTCAATAGGAATGTATAAATCCCCCTAGAGGAGGATGCTAATGTAACACAGCCAAAAGTATAACACCATTTTGGGGAAGCTTTTGTGGCCTCAAACACTGTTAGGAAACCCACAGGCAATGGGAAGACAGTTGGCTCAAGGCATTTGAATACCAGAATCATGACACTTTTTGGGACTAGAAGATCTTGGAAATCATATTCACCAAGCCCCTGTTTACAGATTTGGAAATGAGGCTCCCAAGCTTCCATTGCTGCAAATGTTGTCAATGTCTTCAATCAATGGAGCTCAGCCCTGGCTGCATGAAAAAACTGCCTGGAGAGCTTTAAAAGATATTGATATCCAGGCTCAACCCCAGCCTAATTAATTTCTAATCTCTGGAAATGAGGCCCCACATCAATACTTCTGCAAGCTCCCGAGGTGAGTCTAATGACTGCGTCAAATCATTACAACACTCATATGTTTCCTTAAATTTGTTTCAGATTACTCTACTTTGCCAGACCCCTTACAAAGCCTGAAGCAGTGGGTCCAGGAAGGGCAAGTTTTGTTCAGCACAGAGGGGATCTGGGGAGGAGGAGAAGCCCAAAGAGAGGCTCAGTGAGGGTGAGGGGCCCTACCACCCACTCCCCCACCTTGCCTGGAGTTCCAGCACCACCTGCCTTGGAGCCAGGGAGAAATGCTCTTCCGTTCTTTTTACAAGATTTCCTGTCACTTCCTCCCAACTCACATTCAGTGGTGCCAGTTGCATAACCCAAGGAGCTGTTTTCTTAAAGTTCAAAGTCAAAATGGATCTGGCACAGCAAGAAATTCAGGATAAATTTAGTCAAGAGCTTTGTTCTGGCGGCAGAGGCCCAGCTTTGACTCAGCTGTGCCCTGGGTCTTGACGCACAGGCTGGAGGTGCACACCCAGATCTTCAACTCCAGCCACAAATAACGTCAGGCAGCATCTGGGCCTTTCCCGCTACTCCCAGGAGATCATCATGCACCATCTTCTGTTTCCTCAACCTGTAGGAAGAGCTCAACAGCAATGCATTTGCCACTCTCACAGGTGTGAACCTCCCAGGAGGGATGTGTCCAAGCAGGATCGGGGCGGGGGGGGGTCAGCTGTCAAGTTAGGAAATGAGACTCCCTGGAGGTGGGCAGGCAAACACAAAGTAAGTGCCCACCAGTTCCAGAACACGCTCTCTATATTCATCCCTTGTTTAGTCCTTGCATATCACAAGTGCAAACCATTTGCTAATATTTTACCATCTAGAGACTAAAGGCTCAGCCGCACTGAGAAATCTCACAGAAGGTTAGAGAGAGCATCTGCGTCTGGGCACAGGTCTTTGAGATTTCAGAGACCCTTGTGTTATTAACTCTGCTGCTTTCTAGATAGTCTTTCATTAAAACCGTAAGAGATGGAAAACTAAATAAAATATGGCTCTACTTTGTTCATTCATTCCTTCCTTTTTTCAGCCATCTTTCAGTGAGGACCCACCATGTGTGAAGTACTAAATTGTTAGGGTTTGTGGGAGATCATCACGCCCACTTTTACCCAGCAGTTTGGAACTGAGAAAAAGGTGCTGGAGTCAGGTGGATAAAGATGGACGATCCCGGCCATGGTATTGGAAAAGTGGGGTGAGAGAAGACAGCTCAGGAAAGGGAGCAAAGGGGCGGCTCACCTTCTTCTCGGAAACAACTGACCCCCAAATCTGCAAGCCCATCCACTGGGAAAGCACCTTCCCTGTGAAAGTTCCCAGAATCCAAACAGAGTCAATCATGTTAAGAAAACCCTCACAAATAGCGTCAGGGAAGCCATGAAGAGTGGATTCTAAAACCATATGCCTGATAACAACATCAAAAAAAAAAAAAAAAAACCCTCTAGAAAAAATACAACCTTGCTCAAAGGCCACTGCAACCTTATGCAAAACATAAATTTACAAGTACTTGTGTCCAGCAGCTGCCTGTTCAAACTCAGAATGGTGTCACCCTTGCTATTGATCTTTGTGGCCAAGGATAATTATCTCAAAAGAATTAAGTAATCCTCCTCATTTTTTTCCTAAAAAAACCTTTGCCTTCCTTTATCTCCCTGAATACATGCATAGTTTACTACAACATGCATATTCCCATTGCAATGCCCTCTTCCCAGAGGATCATCTTTTCTTTTAGAGAACCTCTCTCTGTTGTATGCAGGTGGACAACCCTTACCTCGTGGCAGAACAAGCAGATGGAGCAGGGTGCACCTGCTCCATGCATCTTTCCTGAAGTTTCGTGTCCCTGAGATATCTAGAATGGGTGAATTCAGAGACTGAAAGTAGATTAGAGCTTGCCAGGGACTGGGGAAAGGCAGCTGAGAGGGATTATTTAATCAGTACAGAATTTCCGTTTGGGAAGATTAAAAAGTTTTGGAAATGTAATGATGGGTACACAATATTGCAAAGGTATTTATTGCTAATAAACTTGTACACCTAAAAATAATCAAAATAGCAAATTTTATTTTATTTGCATCTTCCACACACACACACACACACACACACACAAAATCCAAATAGACTTCTGTTGATACTCCTTCTCCCCCTCCAGCAACTATCCTATCTCCTTTGAAAAGTGTTCTTAGCTCTCAACGCCAGAAATTCATTCCTCCCCTCTTCTTTTCTTTTGAACCAACCAACTTCAAGCAGCCTTTCCTCCTGTTGCTGCACCCACCTGGAGGAGGTGCTGGGAAAGTGTGGCCAGGGCTGCAGAGAGGAGAGGAGAAGTGGGGCAGTGATGCAGGAACACCTCACTGCTACGAGAGTGGCAGGAAATATGGGCAGAATCTAGACAGGGGTGCAGGGTCCAGGGAGGGTTGTTGGTTTTGCAATAAAAGACATGCCAGCACATGTGTGTGCTCCTGGGAAGGATCCAGAGGAGGGGTGAACAAGGCTGTGGAGACACGAGAAGCAGCTGCAGGTGAGGCTGGCACTTCCCCTAAGGGAGAGAAGGGATGAGGCACCACATCCAGTGGCTGGTGCAACTGGCCCTAGAGCTGCAGGGATTCTATCTGATCACTCCTCCTCTCTTTGCAGCAGTTATCAGAGCTGGGAGATACGGCTGTGGTTGCAGAGGTCCAGGGAGAAGGCTGGACATGGCCATTGCTGAGAATAAGAGAGAGTGGACGGATGATGTTGTAGAATGGGCTGACAACAAGGAAGTCCTGCCTGAAGATGGTACTTGTGGGTGAAGAATGCCAGTGCTGAAATGCAATCCCATAAATACATAAGTAACTCACAAAGTCTAAAATGAAAAATGCCTACTTTGGGGATTTCATTCGTTCCCTAGGGCTTTATAATCAATTGCCAGTAACTGGGTGGCTTAAACAGCAGACATTTATTCTGTCACCATTCTGGAAGCCAGGAGTTGGAACTCAAGGTGGCAGCAGGGTGGGTTCCTTTCAGATGTTCTGGGGGAGGCTCTGTCCCAGATCCCAGATCTCTCTCCAGCCTCTGGTGGCTGCCAGCAGTCTTTGGCATCCCTTGGCTGGAGACAAATCAGTGTCTGCCTCCCTCTTTACCGTGGAGTTCTCTCTGTGTCTGAGACTCTCCACCCCTACTTGCCTTTTTATAAGAATGCCGGTCACTGGATTAGGGCCCACCCTCATCTTAACTTGATGGCATCTGCAAAGACTCTATTTCCGAAGTCACATTCACAGGCTCCAGGGCTAAGACATCGAGGTATCATTTTGGAGGACACAATTCCATGCATGAGAGGGGTACAGATGAAACGTCATGAGATTGCAGAGGAGAAAAGCATGATTATATTCAACTAGGGCATCAAAGAAATTTTAGAAGAGTTCTGAAGAGAAGGTGGGATGGGTGGCCAGGCGTGGTGGCTCACACCTGTAATCCCAACACTTCGGGAGGCCAAGGCGAGCAGATCACCTGAGGTCAGGAGTTTGAGAAGGTGGGATTGGGACATCTGAGTCTGTCTACAATTCTAGCACATTTTGGACACACAGGTGAGTGTCATTCTTTAATGCCAGTTAAGGGGACACACAAATAAACAGAAATCTGGGCAGGACAAACTTCCCTGCCTGCCTCAAATCCTGGTTTCTCTCTTACTCTGTGACTTTGTCAAGTTACTGAATTTCATGGTGCCTCAGTGCTTCCATTCATGAAATAGGTATAAGGCATTAAGAGAACATTCTCTCAAAGGGGAATTTCATAATGAATCTGCTATCAATTGTGTGTCTTGGTAACTTAGATACAAGGAAGTATGTCAAACACACCAAGCAAGGGGGTGTCTCCACTTCTTTCTGTCACAGTGGAGAGCTGGCATCCACAACAGTGGAAGGGGGTGTTGGATTTCCAGGTCATTGTGCAGCCCCTAACCATGAAGATGCCTACATTTCTCATGTTATAAACAATCTGCCCTACCAGGACAGTGAGTTGGTAAGAAATCAGGCGCCAAACTGCCCACCAATCAAAATGGGCATCTCCGTGAGTGTGACATGCTTCTTCATATCTAAGCCAGGAAGCCCTGAGAAGTGAGGGTGGAAACACACGGAAGCAGCCCCTCAGGGAAGTTGTTACCAGGAAAGCCTCTTCCTTGTGCTTCATTGCAATGCCTCATTGCTGAAGATGAGATCCATGCATTGCACAAAGTGCGCAATTAAATTACTGAGGCACCCACTGTTTACAGCCTACCCCCAAAATATTCTTAGGCTGTCTATGCTACTATAACCAAATACATGATATCTATAATTTATAAGCAGAAATAGAAATGTATTGCTTACAGTTCTGGAGGCTGGGAAGTCCAAGATCAAGGCACCAGCAGGCTCAGTGTCTGGTGAGGGCTGCACCATCCATGGCATCTCCCCACGGCAGCATCCTCCCATGGTGGAAGAGGGAAAATCCACTTTCTCAGTCCTTTTGTAAGTGCCCTCATCCCATTCATCAGGGATCTGCCTCATGACTTAATCACCTCCTAAAGGCCCTACCTCTTAATACTATTACATTGGCAATTAAGTTCTAACGTATGAATTTCAGAGGGGATACATTCAAACCATAGCACATTTCCACTCCTCCTTTAGCAACTGAACCCCAATATGGTTCATCCACCAGACAGATGTCTCTTAACAGCAGAGAAGGTGGGATCATCCCGGAAGAGACAGAAACTGGCAAGCAGTCCTAGCCAAGGAGACATAAGGGAGTCTTCTGGGGGGAAAGTCTCTGAAATCATCTTTTCCTCCCTACAAAAGAGCTTGTCAAGAGAAACCCTCCTCCGCCCAGCTGATTGCCATTTGCTTCTTTTCCTGTGGTCTGATTTCAGGGAGATCACTGACTTGATTATCAAGTCGCTCCAAGAATAGCAATTTCAACCTGAAACACAGAAGTTGAGGAGACACAGCAGAAAGGCACCTGCTCATTCAAGAACCAAGGAAACTGCAGAGAAACCCGTGTAGTCTTGAACTAGACCAGAGGGTGAGTGAAGAAGTGATGAGGTCAGAGGTGAGGGAGGCTCCAGATCATCTCCTGAAGACCTCTTTCCTTGGGCCTCACAGGACGAAGGCTGGGTGGATCTCACCATCCTGACCCAGCAAACTCCACTGTGTGTGCGCCCATTTACCAGGGCCTACTACTGGCTGCATGGTGAATGTTAGAAATAGGTTTTTGCCGTGAAAGCCAAGGCGTTTACCTCTTCAAGGAGTCTTCTTCAAAACCTCCCGCCAGCTTCTTTCCCAGCCACACTGTCTCCCTATCTCCCATGCCCCACAATGCCCTTTCCTTCAGCAGAGATCTTTGACTCCCCTCCCCTACATCCCTCCTCTCAACAAGAGACACCCCTGAGGCCACTGTCCTTGGCTGGGAGTGATTTAGAAAAACTACTATTCCTGTAAAACTTGAGCTAAGAAAAATGACTGAACTGTTAAAAATCACATAACTACCTGGTAAGGTGGCCCTAAATTACAAGACATCCAAAACATTGGCATCTGTTCTAATTTACCGAACACGGAGAGATTCTTCATTAAACTTTAAACTAAGCTATTTCTATGCCTTTTGGAAAGCGAGCATTCACTACCCGAAATTTATGATGCATAATACATGCATCTCTAGGCCAACCTACATGTGAAAATACAAATTTACACAAAATTGGGTTGCAATTATTAACTTTGTAAACTGATTCATATTCTAAATTTCCCGGGGGTTGTGACTCCTACAGCAATTAAAAATATAGATTTTATTTACACACACAGAGGCAACATAGCCTATATAAGTTGATGAACAATACCATGCTAAAATTTCTTATATGGATGAAGCACCATCTTTATTTAAAAAAAAAAAACTATAAATCACGGATAAAATTATATTTAGGCCTCTGTTTAAATGATGGAAATGAAAACATTCCAGCAACCAATGCTACCAAATCAAATACTTTTATAATTATAAAAGGGAATTTGGTACAATAGAAGAGCTCTTTTCAAGGTGGATTTTTATGCCTATGAGTACAAAATTTAATCTCATCTTTTAATCCCATGAAACACCCATTGCCTTCCGGAACACGCTGGCTCCCCTGTACTGCCTTCCGACCTCACTCTGGTGGGAGTTTCTGTATTTCTGTTGTGTATGAACACAGGAGTCTTAACTACCTGCTGATTTTCAAATCCAGGGGTCCTTTCATACCCCCCCAGCTCAGTCCTCCTCTCTGAAGCCTCTGTCACTGCTGAGCACCATCCTCCACAGGGGTGCGAGGCTCCTCGCCTTCTCCCTCTCCCATCCTCCCTCTCCTGCGTAACAGCTCACCGCACCATATTGCCTATGGCCAATTTTGATCTTTTTCTGTTTCCCTGAACATGCGTCTTCCTCTGTGCCCACAGCTTCCACCATTACCAACCAAGGCTGTAACCCTGGACCTCCACCCCAGGAACACCCACCCAGCTCTCCCACACTCAGTGTAGCCAAAACCATTCAATCTGTCTCCAGAAAACTTGGAACTTGTTCTTCCTAGAGATTCCTCACTATGATTAGGGAACCTATCAACTTAATGAGTCTATCATATGTGCAACACACGCGCACACACACACACACACACACACAATAAAGACTTCCCTAAGCAGAGATTAGCAAATGTTTTTCTATAAAAGGCCAGATAGCACATATTTTAAGCTTTGCAATCATATGGTCTCTCTGACACTGTAGCCTGAAAACAGCATACAGAAACCAATGGCTGGGCACTGTGGCTCATGCCTATAATCCCAGCACTTCGGGAGGCCAAGGCAGGTGGATCACCTGAGGTCAGGAGTTCAAGACCAGCCTGGGCAACATGGTAAAACCCCGTCTCTACTAAAAATACAAAAATTAGCTGGGCGCGGTGGCACATGCCTGTAATCCCAGCTACTGGGGAGGCTGAGGCAGGAGAACTGCTTGAGACTGGGAGGCGGAAGTTGCAGTGAGCTGAGACTGTGCCATTGCACTTCAGCCTGGGTGACAGAGCAAGACTCCGTCTCAACAACAACAAAAAAAAGAACACAGCTGAGTTCCAGTAACACTTTATAAAAAACAGGCAACAGGTCAGATTTGGCCAATGGGCCATAGTTTACTAAGCCATGCACTAAAATATACCAGTGCTTATCTGGTATATACCAGTGGTTTATCTGTCAATGTCAGGATTCCAGGTAGTTTTGATACTCTCTTTACAGTTGTCCTCTATGTTCCAAGTGTGCTATAATGAGCATGTACACTGTATTTATAATCATAGACAGAAGTTAAGCTAACGTTGGGAATGAATGGCTGATATCCTGGTCAGCTGTATTGATTACGGTTACTCCTCAGCACACAGAGCCCTCCTTGAAAAACCCAAGAGCTGCTGCCAAGTAGCCAGAAAGTAAACAGTTAATATTTGCCTTGTTTGAAGCTCCAACAGAAAGATGTTTTTCTTTCACATCTTTTTTGGTAATCAGTGCAGGCACTTGCACACATGTGCACACACACACACACACACACACACACACACACACGGTGGTTTTCTTGGGGAAGTGGATGAAATTCCTTTTTCCATTACATTTTCCTTTAATGACTTCCTTGTCTCACTGGCAGTACATATGTCAAAGAAATTTTACTATTACTTCTTACACTCCAAACGTAGTGAGAATGGAAAAATGGGCTGAACTGAAATGTTTCTCCTACCACTTGGGTTTCTTGCACACAGAGTGATGAAATCCTGCAGACAGACCGGCAGGACAGGCACCCCATGATCTATAAGGCCTCCAGGAAGCCCGGAGACTCAACTCCCTCCTCCAGCATTGCGCTCACACAGAGATAAAAAGTGATTTACTCTTTGTGTTGGATTTTTTGCTTTCACTGTCAACAAATTGATCCCTGCGATGTAACTGTTTTCAAATAAGAAGTTTAAGCAAATCCTTTCGAAAATAATGGGCATTTTCATTCAGAGAATTAAAATTCCAAAGGGGCTCAGGAGCCAGTTCCTGAGGCCCCCTCGAGGGGCGCCACTCCCTCCTCCGAGCTGCTCCCTGTGAGTCGGTGTCAGTGCAGAATCGCTCTGGGCCAGGTTTTCTGCTCTACCAGCCTTCCTGATGGGCTCTGAGCACATCACCTGCAGCAGGAGGTTAGGACATCCTGAATTCGGCTGAATATCTAGAGCCCACCAATGGTCAATGTCCCTAAACACTGGCCCATGCATTTTTTGGAGCACCTCATCTTTATGAATGACTGCTTCATTGCTCTAGATCAAGGTCTCTCAACTTAGGCACCACTGAGTTTGGGGGCCAGAGAAAAATTGTCTTTTTGGGAGGGGGTAGGTTGTGCTGTACGTAGTAGGGTGTTCAACAGCATTCCTGGGTTCCACCCTGGATGCCAGCAGCACGCCCCCAGCTGTGACAATCAACAATGTCTTCAGTATTACCAAGTGTTCCTCCACCGAGAACACTAAGCATGTTGGTCACACCTACGTACCTGAGAGTGTGACAGCGCTTGTGTTTAATAAGAAAGTCTTAGGGAATCAACTGTTTCACCGGGAGAGGTCAGCTCAGCCTGAGCTATCAGCTTCCTTGGGAGCTCACCCAGCAGTAGCTGAGTGCGTGTAGTAACACTGGGTCGTGGTGCAGCTGTGAAGATGACCATTCGTCCACCAGCGAATGCACTGGAAGGAGTGGCGATGGGGATCTTCGCCATCCCTATCCTCACAGTCAGCGCCTTGATTCTGATGGCTTAAATTCCTAAAGATCCCTGAGGCCAAACCAAGAGTAAACCATGGTCAATGGGAAACCTGGGGCCAAGGCTCAACTGCTCAGGGCCTGTGAATTTTTTTTTTTTGAGATGGAATCTCATTCTGTCACCAGTCTGCAGTGCAGTGGCATGATCTCGGCTCACTGCAACTTCAGCCTCCTGGGTTCAAGTGATTCTTCTGCCTAAGCCTCCCGAGTAGCTTAGACTACAGGCACATGACACTACACCCGGTTAATTTTTTTTTTTTTTTTTTTTTTGTATTTTTAGTAGAGACAGGGTTTCGCCATGTTGGCCAGGTTGGTCTCCATCTCTTGATGTCATGATCCGCCCACCTCAGCCTCCCAAAGTGCTGGGATTACAGGAGTGAGCCACCACACCCGGCTAGGTCTGTGAATTTTTTAAGTAGTTGCTAATATTTAAAGATTAGAAAACATCACTTGAAAATCCAATCTGGCCACTCTTGCCTTGCATTCATAGGTAGGAACAATGAACTGGAGCTGGGTGGCTGCTGCCCTTCGCCTCCGGACTTTGCCACAGTCCCCACGCTGCCTTGCAGCCCCCTAGGCAAGTTCCTCTTCTGCTCTGCTCATTTACATCAGCTGCCCGAGGGCACTGAGGTTGCAGCCCTGCTCTGTGGCCCCATTTCACCATTTTTAATGCTGTGACGCACATTTTCTTTTGCTCAAATAAGAAAATAAACAAACAGATTGCCCAGTGGAATTCAAGCTGCAAAAGAAACTTAGAAGAAATATTTGTGTTGAGGACATAAAACTACTTTACCCGACTGTCCAACTCCCAACATGCTCAAAATATAAAATCCAGTTTAATGGTCCAGTGGCCAGTTGAGTGCCCTGCTGAAGCCAGAATGGCAGGGAGGCAGGAGACCCTGGCCATAGATTTGCCTGGTGCTGACTGGCGTGTGACCCAGGGCATGTCCTGTCTCTGCCCTGAGTTTAGCTTCCTCCTCTATCAAATAAAAGGGCTAGAATATAGGAACCCCAAGGCTTTTTTTTAAATTAAAAATCCCAATGATTCTCTGAATCACGGATCAGCAAATTTCTCCTATAAATGGCCAGAAGAGAAATATGTGAGGCTTTGCCAGCATCACAACTACTCAGCTCCGCCAGGAGAGTGAAAAGCAGCCACGAACGATATGCTAATGAATGAGCTTGTTCCGAGACTTTATTCACAAAAGCCGGGGCCAGCTGGATTTGGTTCTCAGGCTAGTTTGTGGACCCCTGCTCTAAGTTAAAAGGTTCACAAATTTACAAGTAATGAAATGGCATGTCATTTCTTTGTATATCCATAATAATTAAAAAGGAAAAGAATTTCAAGAGAAACAAATGGCGTAAAACCATACACACCCTGTAGAAATGTTAGTTTCCCTGTTTTGACATTGCAGCGTAGTTATGTAAAATGTAATCATCAGAGAAACTAAGTAAAGGGCACAGAGTGTTTTTCTACAACTTCCTGTGAATGTATAATTTTTTTCAAAATAAAAAACTTAAAAAGTGGTCTATACTGAAAAAATAAGTGAATGTTTCTGGGTTTGGTTTTGTTTTGGGACAGGGTGTTGCTCTGTTGCCCATGCTGGAGTGTAGTGGCACCATCACAGCTCGCTACAGCTTTGACCCTCCAGGCTCAAGTGATTCTCCTACCTCAGCCTTCCAAGTAGCTGAGACCACAGGCATGTGCCACCATGTGCAGCTAATTTTTGTATTTTTAGTAGAGACAGGGTTTTTTCATGTTGCCCAGACTGATCTCAAACTCCTAGGATCAAGTGATCCACCCACCTTGGCCTCCCAAAGTGCTGGGGTTACAGGCATAAGCCACAGCACCTGGCCATGAATCATTTTTAAAATTAACTTTTGAGAATTTAGCAAGACACAAAGTTCTTTTATTGCATTAATATATCTAGCAGTCATATAGTGCTTATTTAAAGGTTTTCTGTTTAAACTCAGCCCAATCCCAGATGTGCTGATAAAATACATTTTAGAGTCAGACAACAGACCTCATATTCTCCCGGGATGTCTCCGAATGGATGGTCCTTCCGGGTGATGCTCTGGGGGAATGGAGGCTCTATGGTGTTGCTGATCCATTTAGACCAAAGTCTCCTCCCAGGAGGTCTGTCTCCTGTCACCCTCTCGACCAGCGGCATACCCACTCAGTAGCAGCCCTTCTCAGAACTAAGTCCCCACACTCTTTGATTAAGTAGATGCCACGCTCAGGGAGCATGGGGGATTTCATTATAGCAGGAAGGACTTGAGTCAGAGAGCAGAGATAGATGGTCACAGGTGTGCCCTTCATCCACCCTAGCTATGCCATCGGGAGTGCGCAGGGCCACAGAGGGTGGTGGGGGGTGGCAGGACCATGTAAGTGACCTGGGGGGATCTTTAACCTTGACACTTCACCGCTCCGTGGCTGCAAGCGGCCTTACAACTGGCTCTTACCTTCTCAATTGTTCCAAAGCATCCATCTTACTATTCAGTCTCTTTGCAGTGTTTTAAATCTGCGACTTTCCACCTGAAGCAGGAATTTGAATAATCATCCACAACTTATGCTGCAAACAAGGAATGTTTTGTAACTCTCTTTACATTTTTTAAGACCACAGCAATTGGCAGGTAGCCACAGTGAAAACTTCCATGAGGCGTCTCCAGACAAGACCAAGTGGCCTTTGTGGGCATAACTGTGAGGCCCTTCAAACCTCACATCAGAGACACACAGTCACAATACACACCACAAGCACACTCACATACACCTTACACACTTATATACACACACACAGCTACACACATCCACACACAGAACACCATACACATACACAATACACACCACAGACACTACATATCCACACACAACATACACATCCACACACATGGCACACACACATACAATATGCCCCACACACATTCACACACTGCATATACAATACACACCACACACACACACCATACTATACACATGCACATATGCTGATACACACAATATATGGCACACACCACAAGCACACTACATACACAATACACACCATACACAACACACACATATACACAACACACATTACACACATGCACACATGCTCATGCACACAATATACAGCACACATAAACACATTACACACACAATACATACCACACACACAACATACTTCACACACTCACACATCCACACAACACACACACACACAGACACACACACCATGCTCCACCCTCCCTCAGCCCTCCACAGGGAGCCAGTCCTCTCCCTTGGTTGAGGGTTGGAGGAGCAGCAGGTTGGGGATTGCAAAGGGAAAGGAAGTGTAGGTCCCTGGGGACTCCTGGACTCCCTTAACCTGCTGCCACCACCACTCTGGGTTTTTAAGCTGCCCTATCACAACAAGCCAAATCACTTTTATGCAGCTGCTACGCAGGAAAATTGTACATAGATTTCATTCTTTCTAACTTCATTCACGCTAAACACTGCACACACTGGGTGCTGTATTTCATCTTCCTGTCTTTACCACCACAGGGCAGGTGAGCCAAGCAGTCATTCTTTGGAACGGAAGGGTTTCCTTGGATAATGTGCCACACCTGTCTCATCTTTCAATTTAATATGTTAAGAACCCACTTGAAAATTGTCAAAGATAATACAGATTAAACCAGTCTTTGTTAATTTCAAGTTACCTGAAATTCTTGTTAAAAATAAGGAGCTCTGAGCTTTGCCTTCAAACTGTCAGCATCAGAATCTTTACGACCAAAAGAGTGAAACCACGTTTTTAGAAAACATTCCAGGGGATTCTTAGTAGTCAGCAGAGGGTGAGCAGCCCAGCCTTAAACCCCGACTCCAGTGACTCGGAGGGAGCTCGGCCCTCCCTGGCTTCTAGCTGTCCTGGGACAGCAGATTTGCTCTCTTTCAGCCTGGCTCGCTCCTTCTCTAAAGGGACTGCCAACACTGGTCTGTCTTCCACTTCTTAGCTCATCTGGAACCTTAGCCAGACACAGCCACCAACATGAGTGCCTCCAGATTCCATCTGTTGAAAGCAATAGCCCGAATGTGATCTCCATTCAGTCTCCACATTCCTCTTTCGGAGGAAACCCAGACCTCCCTACTCACAGGCCCCCTGGCTCTCCCCACTGCTGCTCCTGACCTCAGGTGATCCATTTGCCTTAGCCTCCCAAATTGCTGGGATTACAGGCATGAGCCACCGCACTCGGCCAAGATTATTTTTTTTAAAACCATTAACTTTCCTATACATCTGAAAGAGCCAATTAGAAATGCATTGAAAAATCTCATGTGTAATAAAAAACCACGAAAGAAACTTAATAAGAAATGTTCAAGATTATAGAGAAAACTATAAAACCTTACTGATAACCACATTTAAAATATCAGACTATATTGTGGGATTTATTGTGTTCACAAATGAAAAGATTCAGCAGTGTAAAGATTTTAATGGAACTAGACAAGCTGAGTCTCAGAGTAATATGGAAGAGGAAATATGTAACAATAATCAGAACCTTTAAAAGAAAAGAATGAAGAGGGATGGTTGCTGCACCCCACATGACTTCCTACCAAGGTACAGGGATGTGCTGATTCAGAAAGGGGTGACAGTATCCTTGGAGGAGTTAAAGCCTAGAAACTCATGTATTTGTTCATTCAAGAATAAATAACAATTGTTAAATTGACCAGCTACTATGTTTTTGGCATTGGAAGTTTTAACATTGACAAGTTAAATCCCTAGCACTACAGCATTCATCAGAAAATATGTTTCATCCTGATCAAAGTCCTAAAGACCAAAAAAAAAAAAAAAGAAAAAAATGCCAATAAGGGAAAAAACATAAAAGAAAATGTTAGGGTAGAAAAGACGTTCTAAATATGGTATAGGCTGGGCTAACCCCAGTACTTTGGGAGGCCAAGGTGGGTGGATCACTTGAGATCAGCAGTTTGAGATCAGCCTGACCAACATGGTGAAACCCCATCTCTATTACAAATACAAAAAAAAAAATTAGCCAGGTGTGATGGTTCATGCCTGTAATCCCAGCTACTTGGGAGGCTCAGGCAGAAGTGCTTGAACCCGAGAGGCAGAGGTTGTGGTGAGCCGAGATCTCGCCATTGCACTCCAGCCTGGACCACAAGAATGAAACCCCAACTGAAAATAAAGTTATAAAATAAAATAATAAGATATGGTATAAAGGAGGAGAAGACATTCCAATTTGTCTACTTTGAAATTTAAATAACAAACAAAGCTTTAAGACATGAGACTAATCAGAGCTAATAGGTGTGATTCTTATCACAGTCCAGAGGTTAACTTCCATAGTAAATAAAGAACAGCAAGAAATCCACAAGGCAAATGTTCTTTCACTGTGTCCAAGACTCCTGTGTTGGTGTAAACAGCTCGTGTCTAGCCTATGGGGGCAGGTGTTTGGGCATTTGAAGATCCAATGCCCTCATGGTTGCATTGAGGGCATTGGATCTTCAAACGCCCAAATGCCAAAATATCCAAATATTTTGGATATTTTCTCTGAACATCAATAAGAAGAAGAAGAGACAAATAGATAAAGACACTGAATGGGCAACTTATAATAAATGAAATTCAAATGACTAATAAACATGAGAAGGCATTTAGGTAATAGTTAAGAAAATCAAACCTAAAACTAAATGTGATGCCCGTCTCGGCCACCAACATGGTGGATAAGTGTGGTGATGTTGTGGGGAATGTCTATTTGACATTGCTTCCAGGAGTGTGGGAAGTGCCCAGCCCCTGAATGACTGTTCAGCATGTGCGTTACACTCAGCATGCATTCTGTTTGTCTTAGTCTCTTTCTGTTACTTATACAGAATACGTGAAACTGGGATATTTATAAGAAAATCAATTTATATCTTGCAGTTACAAAGGCTGAATAGTTCAAGGTCAAGCAGCCACATTAGGTGAGGAGCCTTCTTGCTGATGGAGAACTCTCTACAGAGTCCTGAGCTGGCCCAGGACATCACAAGGCAAGGGGCTGGGTGTACGAGCTCAAGTTCTCTTCTTCTTCCTATCACTCCATGATAATCCATTAGCTCATTAATCCATTAATCCATGAATAAATTAATCCAATCACCTCTTAAAGGCTCCACCTCTAAATATTGCCATGTTGGAAACTAAATTTCAACATGCGTTTTGGAGAGGATTAATATTTAAACCATAGCACCTTTTGACTCATTAATCTCACTCTTGGCCAGACACAATGGCTCATGCCTGTAATTGCAGCACTTTGGGAAGCTGAGGCAGGAGGATTGTTTGAGGCCAGGAGTTTGAGAGCAGCCTGGGCAACATAGCAAGATGCCATCTCAAAAAAAAGTTTTTTTTTTTTAATAGCAGGATGTGATGTTGCACGCCTGTGGTCCCAGCTACTAGGGAGGCTGAGGTGGGAGGATCACTTAAGCCCAGGAGTCTAGATGATGACAGAGAGAGACCCTTAACAAAAAAATAGCCTCAGTTCTTTCATCTATCCCAATGGTTCTGAACAGGTGGGAAGGCCAATTTAGCACCCCAAGGGATATTTCCCACCATGTGGGAACATTTTTGGTCGTGGTAAGTAGTGCACACTACTGACACCTAGTGGGCGGCGGCTAGGGATGCCGCTAAGTGCTGCTAAGCTATTCTACATGCACAGGCCAGCCCCTCAACACTAAAGAATTATCTGGCCCAATTCGTGAACAGTGGCCAAGGTGAAGATATGATTCTGAAGAAATCTTCACGGGTGTACGAGAAGCCACAGCTAAGGATGGTCACTGAAGCATTGTTTGTGGTGGTAGAAAACTGGAAACAATCTATATGTCCATCAGTGAAGGCAGAAGGAGCTGCAGAAACAGATGCTGGCACATTGTAGAATTCCACAGCATTCAGGAGAGAAGGCACACTACCCAGCCTTGGAAAGGTTCAGCACCAAAAACCCAGCCTTCCATCAGTAAGTTGTTATCAAGTATCAAAACGCCTAAAATAGAGACATTATGCCAATGACTGCCCTCTAGCAGCCCAAAGGGGTGAGCTTTCACCATAAGGAGGACTCATCACCACTCCTACCACCCTCTAAAATGTTCATGCCCCCTTAAAGGGTCAGAATGGGCCTCCTGCCCCCACACACCATGAATTGAGATTTCTAGACACTCTGCAGATTCGCTTGAATGTAGAGTGACCTTTCTGCAGATTTAGGCACTGACACTACATCAGCGAGGTCCACAGCAGCTCTGCCACAAGCCACAAGTACCTCAGAGCTGAGAGGAGGACCGCGAGAGCAGTTCTGAGGTCCCCTTCAGCTTCCTCAGGCACAGATTCTTAAACTGCAGTCTAGAAAAGATTGTTGGTTTATAGACGCTAAGTTTTTTGTAGGGAAAAAAAGAAAGAGCACAAGAAAAGACTTGGTTTAGAGAGTGTATGTAACTGTGCTATTACGCTCTTGCCCATCTCCATTAGCCCCAGCACCTGCAACCACAGTCCCCAACCAGAACCCTGGGCAACACAGCAAGATGCTATCTCTACAGAAAAGTTAAAAAATAGGCAGGCATGGTGGCACGCACCTGTGGTCCGAGCTACTAAACCAGAGCTCCATAAAACAACCCTCTCTCAGGCCATGGAGGGGGATGCCTCCAGTCCAGCTATTAATGTCCAAGAGCTTCTGTAACAAAATGCCACACTCTGAGTGGCTCAAAACAACAGGAATTTATTCTCTCACAGTTCCGAAGGCCACAAGTCCAAAGTCAAAGTGTCAGCAGGGTTGGATCCTCCTGGGGGCTCTCATGGGAATCTGCTCCAGGCCCCTCCTGCAGCTCTGGCAATTGCTGGCAATTCATGGTGTTCCTTGGCTTGCAAAAATGCACATTGCTCCAAATCGCTCCAATCTCTGCCTCCATCTTTACAGAGCATTTTCCTCTGTGTTTCTCAGCACAAATTTCCCTTTTCATTAAAGAGGTCAGTTATTGAATTACAGACCACTTTAATCCAGTATGACCTCATCTTAACTTGATTATATCAGCAAAGACCCATTTCCAAATAAGGTCACAGTCACAGATTCTGGGGGTTAGGACTTCAATATCTTTCGAAGGGATGCAATTTAATCCTTAAGAGTCCTTGACCTGCACACCAGCTAAACTGAGCTAGGAACCTGCCTAACAGGATGCAACATTACCAACATGATTCCCACCTCACAGATAAGAGGAGCTGCCCCAGCCATACCCAATGTGTTCATGTCAGGTTGACCAATGTCACTCAAATGGGGAGCCCATCAGTCTCAAGAGACAGGTGAAGACCAGCCCTAATGGCAGAATCTCCCTTTTAGCTCCACTCTCTGGGCCCAGAAGGATCCTGAAGAAACTGGAAAAGGCACAAGCTATATTCTGTGTCTTAGTCTATTTGGGCTAGTATAACAAAATACCAGACTGAATGGCTTATCACATAACAGAAATTTATGACTCAGAGTTCTGGAGGCTGGGAAGTTCAAGATCAAGCTGCAGGCAGTGTCTGGTGAGTGCCCATTTCCTGGTTCAGGGATGGCACCTTCCTACTGTGTCCTCATATGGCAAAAGTGGCCAGGAGTCTCTCTCGGACCTCTTTAAAACACTAATCCCATTCCTGAGGGTTTCACCCTCATGAGCTAATCACCTCCCAAAGGCTCCACTTCCAAACACACTCATTCTGGGGGTTAGGTTTCAACACACAAGTTTGGGGAAGACACAGACACAAACATTCAGTCTGATCGCTCTGTCTCAGCTTGGAGACTGCAGCCAACAGGACAGTGTGATGGCACAGTGAGCGGCAGACCTCCATCTGAAAAGACGTCTAGGGAGCTCTAGCAGACGCCAGGAGCAGCAGGTAACTCCAGGCCCCCTGGTTCCTGATTATCAGCTTGGGCTACTGCCCTGGTTCTCATATCCAAGTAGCCAGTCAGAGGAACAGGGCAGAATTTTACAAATGTCAACCAGCCCCATCCTCTGAACTCTGTCAGTGAGGCCAGCAACTCTCTTTCCATTCCAGGCAGGCAGCTGAGCTGAGGAGTGTGAAGCCACCTCGAGGGTAAGGAGGGGGTCCCTCCATATAAGTATGGGACACTAATTGTTTTGGATGACAAAGCCTTGACAACTTCCAATGGACAGAATCTTTGATGGAATTTCGTAGGTTGCCATAAGGATAGGATTGGCCCCATAGTTGGGAATTTGACTTAACTCAATCCTGTGGACTGAGTTGTCATCTAAGAAACTAGTTACAAATAAAGGCAACCATCCCATCTTTTGAATGGAGCCCATTCGATGTAGGTTAGTACCTCCCCCACCCTACACATGCATGGGAAGACTTTAATAGTATCTCTTGAAGGTGACACCCTTAAGGGTTTGAAGCAGGGATTTAAGACAGGTTCACTGTGTTGGGGCCACCATCATCAGCTCAAAGGTATTTTCCTGCTAGTTACATGTGGTCTAAAATAGTGTTAAGGTGCTTACCTTCTTCCAAATGGCAGAGTGGAGAAAGGAAGTGAATAAAAGTCAACTACAGACTCTTTCCCTCCAGCACCTCTTAGCCCTGTCATGTTCTGAAGGGCCAGTGCCTTCTGACTTTTACGGTTATGGTCCATTTCAGGTGGATGGGCACAGGCAAGGAGAAGATGCCCCTGAGCTGCATCTGTACCAGAGAAAGTAGATGGATGAAGGGCTCAGGATGGATTTTATCCTTCACAGCCCAGTCGGCCCAAATCAGGAGTCTGTGTCATGTTTCAGAGCGATTATCCCAGTTTGTCCATGTAAGAATCACTTTGGAAAACAGTATAGATTTTTACCTCCTAATTTAAAAAAAAAAACCTAAAGCATGGTTTGATGTATTATTTCCCATGATCACCTGAGCAACCCTTGGAGCAATTCTCTCAGCAGAATCCTTGTCCTTCACGCTGTGCATTTCATCTGCTCTGTTTCCCATGGAGGGTAAGAATTTTTAATCCAAAGCAGCATAAAGAGCTTTGTCCAAGTCACAGCCTCAGGAGTAAAATGAAGGGTACCCCAGCGGTGCTGTGGGGTGATAGAACACAACTGCCTTTGATCCTAGCCCTGTTGCTGTGTGCACGATAGTAACGATTAGTGGAAGCAGACAGTTCTGCCAGCTTCCTGAATGCTCTCCTGCTGGCTTTTTCTCCAGGGAGGATGTTTCCTCACCTGCCTGTGGGCGCCTCCCACCATCTCTGGAACACACAAGAGCATCAGCTCTCACCGTGGTGCCAACGAGCACTATCACCACAGATGAGCATGACTGCCAATCGCCTGAACACGGTGTACCACCGAGGCCACCCAACCCTGCCGCCCAGAATTCAAAGAAATGTATTCAGGGCCTCCAGCCTCCCTGGTTTGTTTTCACATACAAGAAACTGGGCAGATGGCAAAGGATGGAACCACATTCTCTGAACTCTGTCAAGGAGGCCACCAAGGGCAGGGGAGCTGAACTGAGGAGTGAGGGGGGCCAAGTCAAGGGAGCCCCACCTTAAAGGGGCCAGGGCTCCCTCTAAGTCTGAGTATGGGAAACTCATTGTCTTGGATGAAGGCAGAGTTCTGACAACTCCCAACGGAAAGAGTCCTGGATTGGGTTTCTTGGGTTGCCACGGGGATAGGATTGGTCTCAAAGCTGGGAATTTGACTTCATGCTGTCATGCGGATTGACTAACCACCTAAGACACTACACGGCCGCGAATCCAGGCGACCATCCAGATCCTTCTCAACGAAGCCTTCACACGGGTTGTTGATGCTGCTGCTCTTCGTCCAGTGCCATCTCTTACCGACTTCCTTCTTACGCCAATATGTGACCTCATAAGACATCAGTTCTTATGAGAGCTTTCACTAGTGTTTAAAATACATGCTCTTGGGGCTAACATCTGAAACATATGAGGAACTCAAAGCAATAACAAGAAAAGTAACGACCTGATTTAAAAATGGGTGAGGGTCTGAGCAGACATTTTTCAAAAGAAAACATACAAGTGACCAATGAGTACGTTTCTAAAATGCTCAGCATCACTAACCATCAGGGAAGTGCAAATAAAACCACAATGAGATATCATCTCACCCTGTTAGAATGCCTGTCATCAAAAGGACAAAAGATAAGTGTTAAGGGAAGAAAGCCCTGGACACTGTTGGTAGGAATGTACATCAGCACACCCATTATGGAAGATGCTATGGAGATGCCCAAGAAACTAAACATAGAGCCACCATATGATCAAGCAACTCCAATTCTGAGTATATATCCAAAAGAAAGGAAATCAGTGTGTCAAAGAGATGTCTTCACTCCCATGTCCACTACAATACTATTCACAGTAGCCCAGATAGAGACTCAACCAAAGCATCCATCACTGGATGAATGGATTTTTAAAATGTGGTCTATGGCCGGGTGCGGTGGCTCAGGCCTGTAATCCCAGCACTTTCGGAGGCCGAGGCGGGCGGATCACAAGGTCAAGAGATCGAGACCATCCTGGCCAACATGGTGAAACCCCGTTTCTACTAAAATACAAAAATTAGCTGGACGTGGTGGTGTGCGCCTGTATTCCCAGCTACTTGGGAGGCTGAGGCAGGAGAATTGCTTGAACCCAGGAGGCAGAGGTTGCAGTGAGCCCAGATTGCGCCACTGCACTCTAGCCTGGGCAACAGAGTGAGATTCTGTCTCAAAAAAAAAAAAAAAAAAAAAAAAAAAGGAAAAAAAAACAAAAAAACATTGAATAAAAAAATCCATGTTGCTGTGGATACATATGGGTGTGTTTCTGTAGGATATAAATATAACTTCAGTTACACAGGAGGAGTAATTTCAAGAGGT